>JADRCD010137820.1:0-10583 GCA_019843815.1 Montemys delectorum | reverse complement strand
CAGAGCTCCCAGGGACCCAACCACCAATCAAGGACTATACAGGGTGAGACTGAATGTTCTGGCAGCATGTGTATAGTAGAGGACTGCAAATTTGATCATCAGTAGGAGTAAAGGACCTCGGCCTTGTGAAGGTTTTGTGCCCCAGTGTAGGGGAATGCCAGGGCCAATAAGTGGGAGAGGGTGGGATGGCAGGCATGGGGAGGGGGGAGGCAAAAGAAGTTTGTTCTTGTTGTTTTTGTTTGTTTGTTTGTTTTTTGGAGGGGAACCTGGGAAAGGGAAAATTTACATGTAAATAAAGAAATTATCTAAAAAAATAAAATAAAATAAAATAAAATGTTTTGAGTATGTGTGTGTGTGTGTGTATGCGCGCGCGTGCATTTGTATGCACATGTATGCGAGGGTGCATGTAACCCATGCGTGCTCATGTGGTTGATATCAGATATGCTCCTCTACCACTGTATGCTATTTTTGAGACAAGGTTTTTCCTTAAGCCTGGGGCTTTTTATTTCAATTAGACTGGCTGGCCAGGAAGTTCTTAGGATCCACCTGTCTCTTTCTCTTCCTAGCTGGAGTTATAGACATATACATCAGCTTTTACTCTGGCCCAGTAAGAACTTTACCCACTAAGTCATCTCCCAACCCTTCACTTCCTATATTTTTAATGGGAACTAAGGGTTTCATAACCTATCCAATTGTCTAATTTAGAAGCTTGAACTTTACTCTTGGTTCCTTTGCTTCCTTCACTCTCTCATCCAATTTGTTTTAAATCTCTTTAATCTACATTCAAAATATCTTTCTCTCCCATTTTCTCTATTGCCTTTTCCACTGAGATCTTCCTTGACTTTTATCTGGATTGTTCCTGGCATCCTATCTAGTCTCGTGCCTCTGTTGTTCACGTCTCCAGAGCATCTTCTATACTCAAGTCATTCTCTTTAGAAAAAAACAAGTTACACCATGTCCAAATGTGCTTAAGCAAAAGTCAAAGGCTACCCATAATAGAGAGAGGCATTTCTAATCATTATCATCAAGCATCATTGTTATCTCAGCGTTAGTCATGCTCTGCTCTGTGTTCCCCAGGCACTTTGTTCACATTCTTATGATAATGTCAGTGTCACATAAACAGGTATGCGCTGATTGCTAGCAGAAACCCCAGGAGGAAGTTGAGAGTTGCTTTCACAAAGCAGAAACCTTTTCAGGGTGTATTTGGTCCTAGTGCTGGTCTTTACTTTTCCAAGGTCAAGATTATAAAAACCCTCACACTATCACATGTTTATGTAAACAATGAATTGATGGCTATATCAGGCTACAGTTCAGAAAAGGCACCAGGAGAGAGTGTCTGGGTTCAGAGCTGCAAACATTTGCACACTATCAAATCGGGAGCCATAAGAATTGGCATTATAGTGAAATATTTAACAAAGACTTGAAACCTGCACCTTGAGAATAACAAGAGAAAGAATGCCAACTTTCTACAATAGCAGGCCAGCCTTTGCTCAAAACCACATTGTGGGGAGTGGGGGACCAATTTGTACATCAAAGGTACTGATAAAACCAACAGAACTAGAAGATAAAGAACACACCTACAAAATGCTGACACTTTCTTGAGTGACAATAGTATTTGCAAGACTGCTTATACTATAATTATATTTTACTTAGATATGTATATTAGTTATTAAATCTTTAATACTGTATACACTTGTATAATGAATACACACATATTTATTTATGTAATTGTTTCTGTTTAAGGTATCTAACCTATTATAAGGTATGGGTTCAGCAGGCTCTTTAACTTTTTTCATTTTTTTTTAAAGATTTATTTATTTATTTATTTATTTTTATGTGTATGAGTACACTGTAGCTGTACAGATGGCCATGAGCTCCGGCCGGCATAATACACTGTACCTGTCTTCAGATGCATCAGAAGAGGGCATCAGATCTCATTACAGGTGGTTGCGAGCCACCATGTGGTTGCTGGGATCTGAACTCAGGACCTTCGGGAGAGCAGTCAGTGCTCTTACTCGCTGAGCCATCTCGCCAGCCCAACTTTTTTCATTTTTAAAATTAAGTTCTGGATAGAATATTCTGTTGCATTTTGTCAAACTTAAGAAGAACTCAACTAAATTAAAACAACAATTGAGTTCTTAGAACACACAGTTCTATATCATTGGATAATACTGTGGATGAGAGAGGTATTTGCTTTATGGGTGATCCAATAGTCGGTAATATTGAATCGTAAAATTTTGTTTTGCTTTGCTTTTATGGTGATACATAGCTGTGGGAGGCTTAAAAGCAGAGATAATATTATATCCATTGTAAAACCTACCTGAGTGGCTAGCATACTGTAGGTGCCCAATCAGTACTCACTGATCTAAACTGTGTACCAGAAGGATGCTCACTCTCTTAAATCCCAAAGTGGACAGAGAAGGGAACATTAGGTACTTCTACTACAAGAGCCTCAGGGTATGGGTGTATGGTACTGGATGGAGCACAACATGAGAAAGCAGACTTTGGCAGAGACTTGATTACCTAGAACATTTCTAGTCTGTTCAGTTTTCAGGAAGAGAAATGATTAAATAGCATATGTCCAGGTCAATGGTGTCCGTGCACACAGATTTGAAAAAAGAAAAGCAGCCTGGAAATTTTATTTTGGCTTAAGATTTCTTTTCTCATCTTACTTTTAATTAATCTACCTAGCTCAGTAAAATTCAGTCTTCCGGTCCTAGAAGTAAACCCAAGTATTTCTGCCCAATGTCAATTGGTTTTGTTTTTTTCTGTATTATAAACTTTTCTTTCATAACATGTATCACTCATACATAATTTATTTTTAGCCTTATGAAATGAATAGTTCCAAAGTCACTACCTTATTTTAGTTGAAGGCAAAGGAAATTGTAAAATGGCATCAGACTTGCATAGAATTAACCGTGGAATCTACAGTGTCCTTTATTCCAGCTCAAGCAGGGTTGCTTGACAGCTCAGTGACCATAAAAGAGACCTATTGACAGCAGCCTCTTTCATTGCAGAGTCACTTCACATGGCAATAATAATAACATATAATCACTCACGCCAACACAGAACAAAACGTCTGAGGTCCAAGATAACATCAGATTATATCAGTGTGAAAGTTGGTCTAATATCATTGCTGGGATCCAAACCTCTTTCAACCCACTTGCTTTAAGATGTTAATGCTGTTTTCTGTGGGTGGAAGGTCAGAGTTGACATTCCTTTGCTGTTTCGGAGGCTGGTTGGAGAAACACTGGGTATGAAGTCTCCATGGGCTACAACACTGGCTATTTTGAATGTTTGACATGTATAGTAACCTAAGAAAACCTTTTTCTTTTCTATCTTCTTGTCATTTTAAAACTGGTCTCACATAGTTCCAGTTAGCCTCAAACTCATCATTTAGCCAAGAGAGACACAAATCCAACCTCCCAGTCATGGGGCACTTGTTCTGTTCTCAGCTGGAGGACCCTTTGTACTCAGTATTTTTAAATGAATGAAAGTGAACTCAAAACAAACACTACAATATGTGCCAAGTCCTGCATTCTCTATGGTATGTAGATTTTGAGTGCATAACTTAATTTAATAATTGCTACAAGAGTCTTATTATTTGTGAAGGTACCGTGGTAGACATTCTCTGTAACAAAAAAAGAAAAAGTTACCACATACAAGAAAGGAAGCTTGTATATAAACTATGGAAAATTACCAAGGGAAGAGAAGCAAACTTAATGTGCTGTAAGGTTGAATGGAGTGGCAGAATTTCCCAATGGAAAGAAAGAGAAAAAAAAGTCACTGGTCATCTATTCTTTGTTGTCCTGTCTGACATGACTGAATGAATGAATCAGATGCTTTGCCAAATCAACTTTGAAGCTTAATGTGATTTTTGGTTCATTGAGGCTGGGAGAGGAAGTCATTCCAGCTAGAGCAGAAAAACAAGCAAGAGACAGGAGCAGGAAAATTCAATGGAATGCTAAGGGGGAAAATCAAATGCTTTGTTAAATTTGAAGAGGTTCACAGAGAAGGAATCATTAACTTACATCAAACTAGTGCTTTTCCAGCTTTATAGAGTCACATGAGAAATGTATTTAGTTCAGGGACAGATGTCAAAGTTGGGATGAGTTGATTGGAACAGGACTTTGATGGGGTGGTAAATGTAGGGAAAATGAGGCTCTGGGATCCCAATATTAACTTCATTAGTGGCACACGCCTTTAATCCCAGCACTTGGGAGGCAGGGCAGGTGAATTTCTAGTTCGAGGCCAGCCTGGTCTACAGAGTGAGTTCCAGGACAGCCAGTGCTACACAGAGAAACCTTGTCTTGAAAAAACAAACAAAGAACCCCCCCCCAAAACAAAACAAAACAAAACAAAAACAAACAAACAAACAAATACCCAAAAAACAAAACAAAACAAAACAAAAACTTCATTAGTTATAAACTAAATGACCCAAAACATGTTACTTAATCTCTCCAAGGTTAGGACTCTTCATATGAAAATGAAGAAATTCAGTTTGCTGTAAATACAGAATTCTATGGGCATGAAAACACTCCTGGATATTGGGGACCTCAAAGTGGGCAGTGAGGAAGGTAGGGAATGGGACTGGAAACGGGGATTCAAAGAAACTTCAGCAAGTGAGACCAACACAGCAAAGGTAGGCAAGGTTGTTCCTGGGAATATTTATATTACCTTCAATTTTGTTAATGAATATTTTATAAATTAAAAAAGAATAAATGAGGCATGTTAGGCGTAGTATGTAAAATACATCCCCTTAAGACATTAGCATAATTAGAAAGAATGTACTTGTATTGGCAGGAATGAAACAAATCAATTGTGACTTAGATGATGTCACGGTATCGATTTGGAATGATTAATGAGGGCTGTGGTTTCAGGGAAGAGAGAGGAGGAACAGATAAGGAAAGGATAATGAAGAATTCATTTAGAGACATGTTGAATTTGAGGTCCTAATGGGATGCTCAGGTGAAAACGGCCAATAAACAGTTGACTTTTCAAGAGCTATGAGCTTCAGATAAAGATAGTGGAGACTCTTTCAACAAGCCAGCTATTGAATTTCTGCAAATGGATTAGACTGTGAAAGGGAAGTGAAAGTGGTCAGAAAGAAATTTCTTTGACTCTAGGAGGAAGAGAGGATAAACAGGACATGACAAGGAAGCAATGGTTAGTGAACTGTGAGATCCATTATGGAGAGGTGTCATCAAATACATTTATCGCAAGAGAAAGGTCCAAATATTCAGTGGTCAGTGGTATCAAGTACAGTATCAAAGCTAAGCAAGATGAGGACTGAGAAAAAAGATTATTAGGAAATAAATGAAATTATTAATAATTTATGATAAATTAGGCTAAATGAAAACAATGTAACTGATAGGATAGTAGACCTGATTTTGAGAGGTTAGATATAGAATGGATTTAATTGGCAGAGATTCACAATGAATGGATTTTTTTTCTTTTCTTTCTTTCTTTCTTTTTGATGGGGAGAGGTAGATAGAGATAGATTCTCATGCAATATAGCTTTGAACTTGCTATGTAGCTGAAAATAATTGTGAACTCTTGATCCTCTCGCCATCACCTATCAAGTGCCAGGGTACCACATGTGCTCCAATATGCTTGGCTTAATAAATGGATCTGAAATTATTATTTGGGTACTGTAAACATCTTTTTATGTAGAGAAGAGAAAGGTCGAAGGAGAGCATAGTGGTTTGAATAGGTTTGGGACCCCATAGACTTATGCTTTTGAATGCTCGACCCACAGGGAATGACACTACTAGGCGGTGTGTCTTTGTTAGAATAGGTGAGGCCTTGTTTGAGGAAATGTGTCACTGTGGGGATGGGCTTTGAGGTTCCATGCTCAGGCTGCCTGCACCTAGTGTCGAAAAGACCCTTCTCTTAGTTGCCTTCAGAAGAGAGAGTATCTCCTGGTTGCCTTTCGATCAACTCTCCTTCTCCAGCACCATGTTTCTTGGTATGATGATAATGGACTGAACTTCTGAAACTGTAAGCCAATCCCAATTAAACATTTTCTTTTATAAAAGCTGCCTTGGTCAAGATGTCTTTTCACAGCAATGGAAACTCAAGCTAAGACAGAGAAATTGTAGACAAAAGATGAAATATGTCACAGTTAGAGAGAACTATGGGAACTCTGAAACAGACCTTAGGCACAGAAAAGTGAGCATGGTCAAAGTGTGTGACATACCTGATAAGCGTGCATTCTTGAAATTCATTATGTATGGTGGATATTTATCAAATAAAACTTACCTGTCAGAAAGAAGAAAAGAAGAAAAGGAAAACAGATGTGCTAGTGAATCCTTTGAAATCTCTGGGCAGCTCAAAACCTGAAGTCAAACCTTCACAGGCTCACTATCAAGGGGATGTTCCTTCCCAGCAGCACACCTTGGCATTGTGAACAAATGTCTCTTCCTCATGGGAGGAATTAGAGGCACAGTAGAAGGGGCAGGAGGGGAGAAAAAGGGGCAGAGAGCCAGAGGAGAAACTTTTATCTTCTGTTTGTGGTGGTCAGCAGACACTTCTTCTGACATACACCCTCAGCTTGCACTTATTGTTATTTGGGGTCAAGAGTCATGGATGAAGTGTGAAACCTTCAAAGAGAAATGGAATTTTGAAACACCTCCTTTCACCTTTCCTTGATTTTGAAGGTGGAACTAGCCAACTTCCACTCCAGCTGCAACTAACTGGGAGGGAGTAGGCAGGCACAGCCACCCACATCACTGTCAAGGGTCATCATAGGCAATAAAAATGCCTAGTTCTACAGAGGGACCCTGCCTCCAGCTGAAGAGGGTCAGTCTATGTTTACTTTTCCTAAAGTCCTCAGGTCACAAGGCATGTTGTATTCTAGCACGGATCAGTTCATTTTCAGACTCTTCCAATTGTAAGCTGGTCTTTTTCACAATTCACAGGTGACTAATAACTTGCAGAGGTAAAGAATGACATTGTACATAAATGTGGCCATTAAGAGAGGCTGACAAGGGTCAGGATTTACTGTAACTCTCTAGTGCTTACATGCTGTAGGCATTTTTTTTTTAAGTAAATATTGTTTCAGCTTAATTCTGGGCCTTCCTTTTTTCCTTCCTTCCTTCCTTCCTTCCTTCCTTCCTTTCTCCTTCCCTCCCTCCCTTTGCCCTTCGTTTCTCTTCTTTTTGTCTCTGTCTATGACTTTGATTCTTTATCTCTGACTCTATCTGCCCATCTGTCTCTGTCTGTCTTTCTGTCTGTCTGCCTGTCTGACTGTCTGTCTGTCTGTCTCTCTCTCACACACACAGTATGCAGAGTCTTTGTTAAATAGTCCTAGCTTCCCTCATATTCATAGCACTTCTGCCTCAGTTTCCCCAGCTCTAGGATTAGAGGCATGCGCTCCATCATGCCTACCATTGTCTTGAAACAATTCCTCATGTGTTTCACTTGTTTTCATCTCACAATCCTGCTTTCCCTTCTGGATGCTAGGCTTCCTCATAGACCACCACACATACACAGCACTAGGGTTTTGTTTCTTTAACAAACAAAACAAAATGTATTATTTTTGTGTTTGTACATAGAACTAGAGACCTCCCTCCACCCATACATACTGATACCTATACACATATGCACAACACACACATATACACACACACATGCACACACAGACATACACACATGCACACATCACACACATACACACATACATGCACACACAGACATACACACATGCACACATAGACATACACATACATGCATACATCTCACACACACACACACACACACACACACACACACTCCTCTTCCTTATATGCTTACTCATTCTTCATATTTTTATCCTGAGATATTCTTCTTTTCCTCCTATATCAGTTCTCTGCACACATCAACTAACTGTCTGATAACTTAACTCTGACACTATCTGACTGATGACAGCATGAGCTTAAGATCTCACTCCCACAAGATTGCCTCCATTTCAGATGCTAATCCTGAGGCCCAAATTATGACTTGTGCTTGTGACTGACTTACTGGATATAAATTGGTGGCACCCATGACCATTTTTACAATACAAATCATTTGTTACAATGGCTTCAGAACTCGTGCAAACACTTATCTATCTGTACCGATTTTTAAATGTTTGATTAGTATATATTCAACAGGCATAGTAATGGCTTTTTATTATGACACTGACATTTCCATAATTGTACATAATGTACTTGATCATATTAACCTCTTGTATTCCCTCCCTTGTACTCCTGCTGATATCTCTTTCCTTTCCCACTCACCCCATTTCTCCCTTCATGTCTGTTTTTGGAGGACAGGTCGACATGATGAGTTTCATTAGGGTTGTTTACAAGAGCATACAGGAGGGGGATTTTTATAGAGTTATTTAAGAAAAGATGCCTCTGTTTTCTAGTTGTCATAAAATGACTATAGGTGTTCAAAGAATGGTGGTTGCTCATGACCATCTTTGGCCCTATATTGACAGGCTCAGTGTTATGTGAGTCTTGTAGAAGGAATCACAGCTGTTGTGGGATCCAAGGCAGCAGCCATGTCTTACCTGGGATACAGCATTGCATGGCAGTTTTCTCCTTCCTATATATCTAACCTTCTTTCCATTCCTCTCTTGTGCTGTTTCCCGAGTCCGAGGAGGGGTGATAGAGGTGTCCAGTTTATGGATGAGCAACCAGTAGTCACATATCTGTAGTACTTTGACCTGTCTATGTTGTTAACGACTGCCCACTGGAGAGGGTGGGTTCTCTGACCAAAGCATATAGTAGTACTAATCTATAGGAATAAGCTATTTACAAGGCAATAGGACGGATACCTCATGCCAATTTAGTCAAGAGCTGTAGCTCCTCTTCTATGGCCTATGACAACCCAAGCCATGCATTTTGAAGAAGTTTATCAAGCTGTATATGAAACCACTTCTGTGGAGCAAGTCTTAGTTCTAATTAAAAAATGGTTGTTTGCCCCTATAATAAACTTTGCACTACTGTACATTATGACAGCATGCCTAGCATATAACACCTATACCAATTAAGAGCTACATGGGGCACAGTATAAGAAAAGGCACGTGGAGCAGCCACACCCTCTAGTCTGCTCTGTCTTTTCTAGTCTAGTGCAGGCGTGCTTATGGAGCTTCAACACTCAGGCATAATCACTAATCAGTGAGCCAGCACCTCACTCTTCTTTTCCTTCCTACGAAGTGGATATCAAAGTGCTTCTAATTATGGCCTGGTGTTCACAGTGACCAGCCTCTTCCACAAGTCTATCATGAATCACTCATTAGAACAATAATGTTCTAATGTAATAATGTTAGTTTCTCACTGTAAATCAAAATATGTGTGTGTGTGTGTGTGTGTGTGTTGTGTGTTTTCTGTTAAGAGATGATTTTAATCACTGTGACACAATGCATAGAAAGTAAATGCATTGTTTCCTATTGTTTTCTTTCCGAGCTTTAAATTTAGTTATGTTAACATTTTAGAACAGAGATCCTCAACATGTACTCTACAGCATGGACTCAATAGGGTACATGCTTGCAATATGAACTCAATTCTCCAGAACTAGTAGATGAGAATGTCTGCTATGGGTCCCAGTGATTTGTGCTGGAGGAACTTCTCCAGGTAATGCTCTGAAGCACTCCCAAGTGGAAGAACCATGTTCTTAACTCTCACACTTGCTAAAGAAAAATACGTTATGGAGAAGAGCTTTATGTGCATTGCAAATCATAGTTGGATTTTAGAGATCTGAGATTTTCATCAACTTGAATGAATTCCTATACAGCCAGCAATAGCTGTACATATAGTATACACTGAGTGACATGGTTCTTTACTACTTAGCTAGCGCTAATTGCCTGTTTCATGCTGGACATTGATTTTTAACCAGTGAGTTTTAATGCTTTGTGTTATTTCCTGACCATTATCCTCATACTCCTTACATATATTCTAATTTCTATACTGCTACAGGTCAAGGGCACAGGGTCCCACATAACATGTACAAATGCTATTGTGCTTAATAGATGACTGTCACTTGTCATTTAGTTGACACATGTTGATAGACTTATCCTCTTTTTTTGTAAGAAAGGGATTTCTGAATGTTGTATGATTTTTCCCTTTAATGATTGGAAACTTTGTAAGTGACATTAAGCCCAAGTTACTCCACCTTTCGTCCTTTCCATTCACCTTCAGAACTCTATTTTCCTTAGGTTTGTCCTTGAACTATGTTTGCATAGTGAGGTATCTTGGCTTCTGGGTTGATATGTTGGGTTTCTTAACCTCTTCCTATTTCAGTTCCACGTAATAAATAATAGCCATTTTAGATAGAGTTCTTAGCTATGAATAGCTTCTTTCCTCATAACTTCATCTTATATTTATTGCCTAAAATGATAGATTGAGAGTCATCACCTAGCAACTGGCACGTTTTTCTCTTGTGGTATGGTTATTTGTAATGATTGACTATCTTAGCACTTCAAGTGCTTATTCTGGTCAAAAATGGATATAAGGGAATCTATAAATAGGACACCATTTACATACCCTTCACAGTTATCAGCACACCTTTCTTAAATAAATTCATTTGCACAGAATGCTTTGTCTGTCAATGTATTTCTC
>JADRCD010137811.1:0-12980 GCA_019843815.1 Montemys delectorum | reverse complement strand
GGGGGGCTACCCAGATATCCGGGGACGCAGCTTCTTTAACCGCAAATGAGGCGAGTTTTAGGAACCAAACCATTAGTCAGAAATGAAATAAATAAGCTCTTGTTCAAACAGCTCTGAGTCAGAAGTTTTTCTGGCGAGTACGCGACCGCCCCACCTGGCGGGGGGTCTTGGATAGCTAGGGGTGGGAGAAAGTGCAAGTTCCCTTTGTGGGAAGGGAGGTAGAAGGTCAAAGGTGATCCTTGGAGAGGCTGGGATTGGGAGGTCAGAGGACTCCGCACTCTCCTGGGCCTCCCCCACCTGCTTCTCTGAACGCTCCGCCCCGGCCCAGTTGGTCCTCTTAACTCGCTGCCAGCTGGGACGCTCGAATGGTACAGAAGCACACCCCGGGACCCCAGAAATGAGAGAGTAAAGAGATCTCCAAAATACTACCAGAGGAAAACGTCCCCAGACCAGTCCCCTTTATGCTAACTGCTCAGCTTGTCCTTCATCCATCCTCCCTCTTTCCTCACGTATGGTAATACGTCTCCATCTCCTCTCACCCTTGAGGCCGTTTTCTTCAAGTTCTGAATTTCCCAGAGGCCCAGCCTTATGACAAGCCTAGAGAAGTACTCCAGAGAAGTCCTGCAGATCACCATCCCATTCTCCCCTAGGGAAGTCTCCTCTGTTTCTCCCTTCTATTCTGTGCGCTCAGAAAGAACTATCGTGGGCACTCCGCCTCAGACCCACCTGGAGATAATTCCAAAGGCTGGTCTTTCCGGTTGGTCAAAGCTTTGACATGTGTCCTGTGGCAAGTCAGTTTACCCCCTGAACTAGGCAAGACGCCCAGGTCCTATATCTGGGGCCCTCAAGCACACCCTCAACCCTTGGAAGATTCTGTTCTGCGCCCTGCCAGCACCAAGCTTGGTGATGCCCTGCGGGGTATCCACTCTTGATCCTTTTTGCCCCACCCCACTCTTGTCTCCTCTGCCAGGGCCCACCCGACTGCCTCTCTCAGTGCCACGACGGGCTGGCCATCTCTGGTTACCTGCAGCAGGGGAGACGCTTGGTGCCCAAGAAAGCAGGAGGTGGGGGTGTGCGCCCCGCTAAGCCTCTTCCGGGCGCAGCGGCCGCTGGCGACAGCGCCATCATCGCAACCAACTGCTTCCCTGCTTTGGAGCCACTGATGAGCCGGGCCATCCTGCTTCTGACCACAAACTTCTCAGGAGGCGGGTGGAAACAAAGGTGCCGCGCGTCCCAGCAGCAGCGGCGCGGTAGTTCTCGGTTGGAGCGGGTGGGTACAGGCAGTTCTGCGAGGCCTCTCGGCGCAGCCCGGCGTGCTCCGCCCCAACCTGGCCCCCTGGCTAAGCGCACCGGGTCTCGACGCTGCGTGGGCGAGTGCAGGGCCGGGCTCGGGACGGTCCCCGCAAGGCGGCTGGCCGCGCGCGCAGCTCCAACCGGCGCGGGCGCCGCGCCCCGCCTTATATCCGGCCCCGCGCGCACCCGGCCGGCGGCGGCGGCGCGGCTCGCGGCCCAGCCACCGGTTGCTATAGCGATGTCGTCCCCCCCGCCCCCCACATGTTGCTGACAGCAATTGGCTAAGGGGCCGCGGCTCTCCATACACCCTCATCCGCCCAAGACTATGAATGGACATAAGCTTTGTCAGTCATTGGTACCGCGCCGGAGCCAGGGCCTTCACAGGTTCTTTCTTTCAGTCTTTTCTTTCATTCGCGAGTTGCACTTCATTCTGGCCAAGTTCAGAGTAGCACTAGGGTGAGGGAATAAGGCCTCAGCTAGAAAAGTCGCCCCTCATGGCCCTACTGTGACCTTTGCTTATGGCAGGGGAAGTGTTTCCTAGAGACTCTCCAAGAGAAAAAAAATGACGGCAAACCGAGCCCTTTCTCTCTTTCCAAACAGAATGTTACTTACTTAAGGGACACCCCTCTACACACACACATATACATACACTGTACACGAACCCCAGTTTCTAAGACCCAGATGCTCATAGGGAGCAGTCTGTTGAAATCAGGTGCTAATGAGACTTTGCCCCCATTCGGTCCAGGCCAATTGCGGGGCTGCTAGCCCAATGTGTTGGACCGAGACAGCAGTGAAAAGCATTTCTTTCCTCATCCTTAAGCTCTTGTCCTCACCGTAGATGACCCCCCCCCACACCCCTCACCCCCGCCTCCGGGTGGCCTGAGTGTAAGATACAGGACTACCTTTCCAGTCGCTGGAGCCTACCCAATTACTTGACCTGAGCGCAGGTCTGAGCCGGGACTCGAGGGGGTTCATGCCAGCCAAGAGGTCTCTAGAGCCCTCCTCTGGGTTCCGACTCTCTGCATGAGACTCTTGGACTCTCCTTTCCCACAGCCTCCCTCCCCAATCCTTGTTTGCTCCCGGGGCGCGGCCACAGGTTGAATACCCCACTGCGTCGCGCCTCCAACAGAGCGACCTGGAGCCTAAGAGCCAAACCCAACATCTGTGCATACAATACGCTCTTCAAGGCCCACAGCTGCAGGAACAAGAGGAAGAAAGGAAAGTGTGGGGGAGCAGATTCTGTCATACGCAGATGACAGTCTGCGGAGGACTCTTTTTCAGGAAATCCCGTCGCACCCCCTCCCACCCCCATCCCTCTTCTGCCGCCTTCCCATTGTTCCCAGCACTTGGGACAGCTGGAGACGAAGGCTTGCACGGTCGGTCCACACCCCCCACTCTCACCCCGCCGCCGCACACCGGGAGGCTGCAGGGCCAGTTTCTGGACCCTGGAACAAACTCCGTAGCCCCCACTGCAGGCCAGGCCAGGAAAGGCTAGTACCGCCTTTGCCTTTTCAGCCACCTGGGGGAAGCCTCAGACCTGCCTAATGCAAGGGGCTGGAGCTCCGCAGCCTCGAGAGGACTAAGGCTCCCCAAAAGAGGTGCCAGTGCTACCAAGTGCTTGCTTATGCTGGTGCTGCTTCCCAAGGAAGACTTCCTCTGGTCACGGGCTTAAACTCTTTTGTTTAGTTTTAATATACAGGGGCTGAAGGAGAGATCCCCAGAGACCCGGGATGGTGGCACAACCTGCACCAACCCTGTAGGCCTGAGTAGTTTGCAAGAGGCAGCTGGTAACTTCATGAGAAAGATGAGTTTGAGGGGTGGCAGAGTGCATAAACTGGGCTTTTCCCAATAGTCTCTTGGGCTATGGAATGCCTCTATGCCAGAGGATAGGCCCTGCAGACCCCCCTCCCTCTTAAAATTGGTTGGTGCACTGGCAACCCTGACCCCCTTCCCCCCATCAGGTTTGCTAGAGTGGTTCCTCTCTGTCCCTCAGCAAGCCCAGGGCTCTGCAGGGCGCTGAGGCCAGTTGGCTAAAGGCCTATCCTGGCAAAGACCAGAACGGAGGTGGTTTCTCTCAAATCCTACAATCATCCTCAGGGCCCAGCCTACTTGAGCGCCTAGTGCCTTGCGTTCCGTTCCCAGGAAGCCTCCAAAGCTACCCTTGGTTCAGCCTTGGGCTGAGAACAGGGAAGAAGGAAGAGTGTTCCCCTGGCTGGAGCTCGGGCATAGGAGAACATGGGACCTGGAGTCAGAGCCGGCCAGGAGGAGGGGACCTGCCGCCCTCATCCTCTCTAGCAACCCGGCCTCTCCATAGCAACAGTCTAGTGTAAGCTTGCTGCCAGCCACCACCACCATTACCTCCTCTGCCTCCTCCTCTTCCTCCCTCTTCTCCCTCCTCCTCCCTCGCTTCTCTTTTCTCCCTCTTCTCTATCCTCCATCAACTAGACTTGGAGAATGGATCACAGAGTACTGGGACCGGGAACACAGACTTCTCTTTTTAACGAGAAACTCAGCCTCCCAGGTACTTTGTGTACCCTTAGGGTGAAGGGATCCATCACTCAGCACCAGAGCGAGAGTGCGCCCTGCTCCTTGCTCACTCTTTGCTATGCCAAGGTACCTGGCTCTCCTACTGCAGCCACAGCACCTTAAAGACGTCAGCGGGGAACACAAGGGTCTGGCAGCCTAGGGCGCGCCGGCACTTAGCCGCCTGGAGATCTGGGCGGGGCAGCGGAGTCGGGGGCGCGCGCGGGCCCTGGCTTATAGGAGCGCGCACAGCCTATGAGAGTTCGCGGCCCGTTTTACTCCAACCTCAGAGCCAGCCTTGCAAACTCAGCGGGAGGCAATGCACTGAGAGGATCCTAAAGGCCACGAGATGCCTTGCACCTCCCAGGATGCGGCTCAGAGCTATCCTTCTGTCACATCTCACTTGCTTTTCTCGCTTTTAGTGGTCCCGAGCCACAAGCAGATGTGGGACACACCCCCTCTGCTCCAAGTGGCAGGGACCCCTCGGAAGAACAGCCAGAGAAGGCCAGGGCCCAGGGCAGATGCAGGCCAGACCAGGGCGCGCTGTCCAGCAGGCAGCCAGCCAGCTTGGTTTTCCATAAGCATCAAGAGACGTGGAAATCTGTAAGTAGAGGCGTTTGTTTTATTTTAGTTTCCTTGTGTCCCAAAGGGTTCTGCCCTGTCTAAAACCCATGCTCCAGATTTAATTGCAATCCAATAGCCTGCCTGCCTGCCTTTCACCATTCTTTGAGGAAGGATCCGGGCAGAGATACAGTGAGTTGCGTTTTGGTCACCTTTTCAATGATGAAATGTCCTTATGTCACCTTGCAGTTGTTTCTATGTAGAAAAGTGTATTTTGTCACCGGTGACCCTTAAAACTTCCCGTGCCTCAGGCTGCCTTTGCCGGCTCTGAAATGGAGAGCCCTAGACTCATGTTCTGGCTGCAGTGGACACTAAGCAGGTCCACTCTGGAAGCAAGACACACTTGCTCTCCAGGCTTAGGGAAGAAAGAGTCTGTCTTCACATGAGGACTCTTCTCGCAGGGAATCTGATAAGTCGACCAACATGGTTCTAGTTTTCCTCCCTTCCTTTTAAATTCTTATTTTTAGGTCAGGAAAAGTCCTTTACAAAAGTTTCTCAACAATAATAATTGAGCAGTTCTCAGGAAGCATAAGAATTTTTTTTTCTCCCTGAATCATGAAAACATGATCTCATTTCATTGCACATGGTTTCAGGAACATTTTCTAGAAAAAAATTAAGCAACACAAAATATGTATGAGACATATATTGCTTGAAGTCTTTCATAGATGACAAGCAGGTATATTATTTATATAGAAGTTGCAAAAAGTTGGCTGATAAATAAATAGAAAGTCTCGTGTACAAAAAACTCCCCAAACTTACAAAATTCCCAAACAATGTAAATAGTTTTAAATATGATTTGTTGGTCTCTGCTAATTCTTCATTGTTTAAAGTACATTTTACATTTGCCATGTGTGAAGCTAACTTGCTGAGATAAGAATCTCATTTTCAATTTAGGGACTGGTGTAGCCTTGAAGAGCACTCAGCTAAGTGATTACAGTCACTCTCCAATACAGGGACTTATTAAAAAAAATATAGTTTTAAGCAAAACAGAGAAAGGCTGTTATGGAGACACAGTTTTGGCAAGGCGAAACACTATCTCAGGAAGTTTAAGTGGCGTGGTAAAAGTAGACAACGATTTTTAATAGTGTTTGATTTCAGAAAACTAAACCAATTGTATTGTTTTTAAAGCAGACACTAATTTATATGTATAACTCACACATAGTATTTCACATGCTTTTCATTTAGGAATCCATTTAGTAAAAACAAATTTAAATTATTAATTAAAAGTGGAACCATTTTTTTTTTTTTTTGTAGCACATTTCTCACATCTGTGAAAGAGAATGACATTTTGTGATATACTTTAGTGGCTTTTTTTCCGGGGCGGGAGCAGAACATCTGGCTGGGTCAGCTTCCCAAGGAGCTATGGTGCTTTGCATCACCACTTTCTGAGAAAGGCACAGCTCAGCCTAGGGGCTGAACTCCCTTATCAGTGAAGTTTGTTTTGTTTCAAGGACCATCTTTCTGAGAACAGCAGATCACTCTAGCCACCATACAGAGTAATCACAGTCAGTTCAAGAACAGGCATTCTTTTACTTAACTGTCAGGTATGGTTTTTAAGGCAGTGCCCCATCTTAAAATCCGGAAGAACTGACATATCCTGAAATTATCCCTTCAAATATTTTACTTGACTTTAAGGGAAAACAAATAGATCTTTAATTAACACAGAAAAATAGAAATCATTTGGTGTGGGGAGGAGAATTGCTAGCACAACTCATCCTTTATTATTAGTTCTAGTGCTGGCTCATATTCTTATTGATCTAAAGTTTGGTAAAGGGAAAAAAATAGGAACTTCAAATAAGGCCTCTGTTCCTTCAGTGGCTTAATACAATTACATTAAATTGTGTCCTTAAAAATTAAAGTACTGGCTGGGGAGATAGAGGTGGCTCAGTGGGTAAAGGTGTTTTTTGCCAAGCCTGGGTGGAAGGAGAGAATCACCTCCTACAAGTTTTCCTCTGGCTTCCACATACTGCACGCATCACCCCCTCCCCCCAACAGACAAGTTGGAAAGTTATTTAAATAAAAAGTATGTTTCATTAAAAAGTTATTCCTGGTAGGTTGGTTAACAAATATGCAGTGATTTTGTAGACTTTTCTTTTCAGAAACTTTGAAATTATAATTCAAAGGACATGACAAGCCCCAGGCCTTATTGCTGTTATTAGATTTGCCCATTAAAAGCAGTGTTCTAAAGAACTTGTGCTCTTGGGGCAGGCACCTACAAACAGAACGGTCTCCCCTGAGGTTCATCTGGTTTATTCTGAGAATCCAGAGAGTCTATAAGATGAATGAGTTTCTGTCTCCCTACTTGGGAAGATCTGGCCACTTATTAGTCACAAATAAAGCTATAAATGCATATTTAATGGTTGCCATTCAGGATAGTGCATATACTGTATGTTCACGACTAGATTTTTATTCCTCGAAAAATTGGGCCAAAATTCCTTTGACTGAACCTTTGTAAGAAAGGCTCATTACCATAGGAATGGGGATCTAAGTTTTTTGAAAATGGCTAAGTGGGGGCTGGTGAGATGGCTCAGTTGGTAAGAGCACTGACTGCTCTTCTGAAGGTTGTGAGTTCAAATCCCAGCAACTATAAGGTGGTTCGCAACCATCCATAATGAGAGCTAATGTCCTCTTCTGGTGCTGTCTGAAGACAGCTACAGTATACTTATTTATAACGATAAATAAATCTTTAAAAAGGGGCTGGCGAGATGGCTCAGTGGGTAGGAGCACTGACTGCTCTTCCTATCCAAATCCCAGCAACCACATGGTGGCTCACAACCATCCTTAATGAGATCTGACGCCCTATTCTGGCATCAGCTACAGTGTACTTATGTATAACAATAAATTAAAAAAAAAAAAAAGAAAGAAAATGGCTAAGTGGGATCATTGTGTTCCAGTGAAAGGAAACAAGATACCTTTGTAGAAATTTTTCAGGGCCTCTCTCTCTCTCTCTCTCTCTCTCTCTCTCTCTCTCTCTCTTTCTCTCTTGTGTTTTGTCAGGTATCGATCACAGGTCCATTGTTTGGAAACAGCTCCTCCCTTGAATTGCTTGCTTTGGAATTAAGTGTAGAACAGCAATTGATGTAAATGTTTGTTTCACAATTATGTAATTCTGCAGTGCACTGTTCACATATTCTTTAAGAGAAATGAATACATGTATTTTAATGTAAGGAAATAGGCTTCAATTGAATGAATGAACAGCCACAGTCCAGCTACCTTGCCTTCCTGTGGGGGGTCTATAAAGAAGGAGTCATTAAAACATGGTTGTTTCTGATATTATATTGCAGGTAAGTTTACAAATATTTAGATCAAATGAGAATAAAAATTTGTTGGTAGTGGGCAGCTGGGTATTTCCCTGACATATATGAAAAGGTCTCAGGTTTAGTTGTCACTCTGAAAAATTTAGTGATAGTAATTCAGAACTCTGTAGAAATTCATGCACAATTAATTGGTATAATAGTGATCTGAGTAATAACTTTAAAAGTCCATTAGCTCTTCTCTAGGATACAATATGATCATGATGATTCTGGAGGCGTGGCTCACATTAACACAGGGTCCCACAGGCACCTTAGAGCCCTGGAGGACATCTTAAGAGCAGTCACTATGACCTGTGGCAAGTTACATCCTTATTCAACATTGCTCAGTCCTTTCTGAAAAATCCCTGTCTAGATTTACTCTCAGAATTCTAATTTAATGTTTTAAAACTATTTTTTACTTCCGACTCTCCCAAATTATGCGCCAGGTCACCTGTTTCTCTGTCCTCGTCTCCAGTGGCTTCTGTATATTTAAAGCATAAATCTTTAAAGAATGATCATTTCTTACCATTATTTTAATAAGCTATTTCAAAAGACTTGTGCCCAGTATGGTATGCCTAACCTCACTGAGGAAGTGACTTACTTCCCTCGGAGACATCGAAGATGCTCACCTGCTGTCCAACCATGGTCAGAACTCTTTTTTTTGTCATCTCTATGACCTAGTTTAGTCACATTTTTCAGGAGAGCACCCAGTCAGACCTTCTTTCTTACCCTCCTGAGTTGAAGTTGTCACCTCAGGCAGTCCAGCTTAATATCTACAGCCTTGTACCTAGTGGTCTCAATCCATCCGACCAGCTCATGTCTCTCAACAAGGCTTCCACCATCTCTTCCTCAGACTCATCAGTCTGGCTCCTTTCATCAAAGCACAGGAGATACTCCAGACTGTCCATGTCAACTGTTCTCTTCACAAGAGCCTGTGTCAGCTGGTAATGGGGCTCCACCTGTGACCACTCTCTTCCCTGCCCCAGGCTCTGGCCAGCCATACTGTGGCCTGTGGTCTTTCCCCTGCTTGGCATCTGGTGTGGAATCCTTTGGCTTTGTCAAATGATACAGACTTGTTACCAGTTCACACACATGTCCCTTGGTCTCATTTTCTGTGGTTTGTTATCTATGGTAAATTGTAGACTGGAAATGTTAAGTGGAAAGTTCCAGAAGTAAAAACAATTTGTAGCTTTAAAATTACATATTGGGGAAATGTGATGACCTCACGTGCCATCTTACTTTGTACTGCCTTTGATCTGGCTCAGCTCTCTGCCCAGTGTATCCAAGCTGTATGTGTTACACCCCATCAGCCGTCACAGCTCATATCTAGTATTTGCATTCAATTAAGATTTATTTAACTTAATAAGTGGCCCTCAAATACAATGCTGGCAATTTAAATATGTAAAAGGAAAACTATAAAAAATGGCTCTTTCAAATGAAAGCTGAAAGTTCTTAATTTAATAAGGAATGGAAATATCATATGCTAAGGTTGCTTAGATCTGTGGTAGGAACAAAGTATAGCACGACGTGTACTGGGTTCTACACTGACCCTGGCTGAGGTATCCTCTGAGTGCACTGGAAGTTTTCATCAGTAGATACAGGAGCTGTTTTATGCAGACTAACACCACACACACACACACACACACACACACACACACACACACAACATGCTAAGACTAAGTCACACACCTCACACATTCACGTGCTCACATACATGCACAATACGCTCACACTAAGAGACATGCAATGCCTCAGTACACACATAGCTTACACATGTACTTATATAACATGCATACTAGTTCTCATTCACAGTGCCCATATAGCTCACACACTTACATTAACCCTCACACAACCTCTTTACCCACTTTACACGTGCACATATACATACCTTATACAACAGTTGTGCTAATCCCCCTAATCTCACATACATACACATGCAGCTCACATCCACACGATGACTCATATGCTTTTCATGTGTTCACGTAGCTTCCACATCATACTAGCCCTCATGCATTCTCCTGTTTTTCACATGCGGTGCATACTACTGTCACCAAGGCTGGGGAGAGGGTCCTCAGCAACAGAGAGGACAGTCTACAAGTCCAAGACAGTAATCCACCTTTAGGGACACCGAGGGATCTGTGTAGTAACCAGTGTAGCAGTGGCGGGTCTGTCATAGTCAAGAACCCCCAAAATAAAGTATTGGACTCATCAAGGCTTTCCTTCCTCTCTGTTGTTGATGAAGAAAGATCTTGGACACAGCTTGCAGAGAATCCATGAGAACGCAATGTTACTTTCAGAGATGAGGATGTCCTTTGCTCAGGGATAGTGGGATGATCTTAGGAAAGAGTGGATTGGATTCCCAAGGATTCACTGTTCATCCAAAAACTATAGATGAAGATTTCAAAGGAGAAATTAAAATTATAGCCTACGTAAAAAGAGAGGTGCAATTTAATCCAGGTGACAGGGCTGCTCAGCAACCTGAGAAAGAGCCAGAGAGGTCTCTTGAAAACCTGGGCCACTGACTCAAAAGAGCACTTACTTCACTGAAAATGTGTCTCTGCTTATAATTTCCCGATAAACCCCGCATAATTAATGGCTTAAAACATTAGAAAGGGGGAAATGTCATGAGAATTCTGGATTTTTGGTTTCTTGTAAAAGGATAGAAATACTATTATTATAAGAATATGTTTTTGTTTTTAATCCCAGATATGGGGATATGGTGCTGACATAGTCAGCAGCTAACTATGATTTGCCTCATGCCCTAGCAGAGGTGTGGTTTTGCCAGCTGAGGGTAGTTTCTTTAATTGTGTGATGTTTGGAATTGTGGGAATTATTCAGAGGGTATATAATTGCTAGAGCCATGATAAGGGGGGGGTGGTTTGGGGAGGTGGGCTGAGGTTTGATAGTTGTTGTGCTCAAAGAAGAAATAAGAAAGAAAAAAGAAGTTAAATTCAGACCTCTCTCTCTCTCTCTCTCTCTCTCTCTCTCTCTCTCTCTCTCTCTCTCTCTCTTTCTCCTATCCTTCTTTCTCTCCTTTCTAGTGATTGGAGGTGAAATTGGGAGTGGGGAGATAAAGGTTGTGACAAAGAATCGAATACCAGCAACAGTACCTCACATGCTCGCTCATGTAGCTAACAGACATGTACACATATGCACATATGTACACAAGTTTAAATGCATACACATGCAGTTAACTTAGTCTTACAGTAACACACGTGTGTGTTCTTCAAATATCCCATGCACTGTTAATCCTTTGCACACGTGGAAACAGGTGGGCAGTAGCTGTGTCTGCGTAGTTGCTATTTCAGATTTCATTTTTTTCTCTCTCCCAGGAATCATGTGATTTGTGTATTTCTATTCAAGTTTTATGGATGAGGAAGCCAGTCTGCTATGAAATAAATGAAAACTTGCAAACTGATCAGCACTGGGTCCTTGGTAAACATACACACAGCCCACACACATTTACCAGGAAGATCTCTGCTTTAGCCATATTCTTCAGCCAGCACCAGGTGAGCAGTGTGGAGTTCTGACAGAGGCCACGGGCTCCCCGGTCTCCGGATCCTGCAAGCTTCCCCTTATAGACACAGCTGTAGGTGTTATTTGAGGAATAACTCAATAGTCACGGTTGCCTGTGAACGAGACAGCAAGTTTCTTCCTGATCTTCTGTGTGATGTGCTTATGGGCTGTTATGAATGAGGGTCCTCTGATGTTCACATTGACTGGAAGCATCAACCATCTGAATGTGTCCTTCCTCAGCCTCATCACCACTCCCACACCTTTCTGTGTTTGTGATGAAGGTTTCATGTGAGAAAGTTCTAATTTCAGATAGGGCCACATAGTTATAAGAAATGACGGCCTTGCTGGGAGATGACACCACGCTGGAAAGGTTCTGTGGTGTGGGCCTTTTTGTGGCAGCGAGACCACATAGTGCATGTCTGCCCATAGCACATGGTCTATATATCCTATGTTGTCTGATTTGTCCATCTGGCAGGTGAATGGCTGGTCCAATATTGATGAGAGATCAGGATTTCCGTTCCTACTCAGTTGCTGGCACATGCTGGATAATAACACTTGATAGGGAAGGTAGGTAATCACCCAGCTTTTTCAACATTTTTGATTCTCAGTTATCTACGGTTTTGATAAACTGGGTTTTATCAACAAACTTCATTTTTTGTTGAATCAGTTCAATCACAGACACAAATAGAAACTCCCAGGTGTACTACCCAGTAGCCATACTGCAGGATCATGACAATACCCAGGTCTTCCTGGATGGGTAGTGTTGGCTCTGCTCACATTGCCTGACCTCTCCAACTCTTGGTCTAGGAGACCAGGAGGGTTGAGTGTCTAGGAATCTTGCGGTGACTCTTAGGTCTCAAGTGGCTCTCATTTTGAGGTATATCAGTCTCAGGAGAAAGCTGGAGACAGAACTTGTGGGAAACCATACAACTTTTTTTTTTTTTTGAGACAGGATCTTGCTGTGTAATCTCAAGCTGGCCTTGAGCCTTCCAACAGCCATGCACTACTTAACACTCTGCACAGAAACCATAAATGGAGTGAAAAAGAAAGGATAACTGCATTATAGGAAGCGAAGAAGGACTTATAGGAACATAGGAATGTAGTAACACAGGAATGCTACTATGACCAGCCTAGGGCAGAGTCATCAGGCTAAACTAGTCTTGCTTCTGAGATCTTGCTTCATAGCGGTTAGTTCTCGATTCTGGGAGAGGACTTTGGTAAGCATGGTAGAAGTCACTTTCAAGATGAGATGACAAGTCCCTTGCTGTCTTCTCAGCTGTGAGTAAACCAGATGCCAGGCATGCACTGAAGGCAAAGGGCCCGTGGAGCCATACCTGGTGCCTCCAGCCTCCAGGGCTTCTCTATCCACTGACCTCTGAGGATACTGGCAGCTGGGAAGCCTTCAAGGTCTGCTCCAAATCCCAGTCTCACTCTAACTGCCTGGCTTTAAGTTTCTACATTTGGGGAAACTTAAACAAGCTGTTTGTATTAGGACCCTTCAGGGAAGAACCTCATCCCTGTTAACGAAAACCCCTGCACAGTGTGGTGAGACTCTAGACCCTGTGCAGGGCACTCCTGCAGGATTGACACACCCACTCAGCTCACAGGTCCCCAGCAGTACTTTGTTCTCTGTCTTCACATCACACCTCTGCCCAGCACAGCCCCAAATCATGTGAGGGATTTCTGTTGGCTTTATCTGCTTCCCTTGCAGCTTTTAATTCTCCTGTTTTTTTT
>JADRCD010137809.1:0-13945 GCA_019843815.1 Montemys delectorum | reverse complement strand
TTTGGAAACAAAGAGACATCTGTGCGAAACTCACTAGTGGCTTCACAGGGGCAGGTACCACGCATGAGGGATACATTCCAGCTGCACACATCTCCCCTGCTTCGCCCCAGTTCAAAAGCTCCAACTCTACTCTGGTAGAATTATTACCACAATCTAAAGGAAAGCTGGGTTCATTAATAACCAATTTCTAAGCTTCTCGGGGGCATAGTAGAAGTATGTGCTGCATACTCTAATTATAATATTTATAGATATTGAAAAGGATTTGGGGAACCCTTGCAACCTTGTAAATTGGTAGTGGCCTTATTTTACAGAAAATGAAACTGAGGTCAAAAGATACTAGGAACTTAACTGTTACAAAATAGGCTAACAGGTAGCAAGTGGACCCCTATGACCAAACTGCCAATTTCACTACTAGTATGCACATATAGACACACACACACACACACACACACACACACACACACACACACACAGAGAGAGAGAGAGAGAGAGAGAGAGAGAGAGAGAGAGAGAGAGAGAGACAGACAAACAGACAGACAGACAGACAGACAGAGACACAGAGAGACAGAAACAGAGAGATAGAGAGAGATAGAGACAGAGGGGCACACACAGGCACACAGACAGACACACAGGTGCACACATACACAAGAATACAAATATATGCATTCAAGTTAATTTTGACAATTATCTAAGTATGTATTATTATGTTTATTGAATAAAAAAAGAGGACTAAGAACAAAAAGTATAATTTAAAGCCCAAGTTCATACAAATAGTAAGTTATAGAAACCAAACTCATCCTCCAGCCTGTCTAAGCATTTCCCACTCCATTATTGGACCCATCTCACTTCAGAGTCTGGATGAGTTTCTCCTGGTGATATGAGAGGCCCTGGGTGGTCCCATACATATTATAGGGAACAAACAAAGCAGGATTAAAGAAGAAAGCACTGAACCATACTCGGAAGGCCAAGATCTCCCATTGCCCCCCTTTCCATCTCCACACTTTTGTGTTGCTCCATCTCTTTCCTCTAATTTGCCCTATTTTTATAGAAGAGGTGTGCTGACATCAACCAACACTTTCCCTTGCTTTCCTTTCCCTTCATCCTTAGCTAAGGCTTTAACCTCACTAAGGCTTCGTGGGGTTGATAGTCTAAGAGAATGGAGAACTTTGTGTACACAAGCCTTAGCAAAAAGCTAATCTGAAGGAGAATTGAAATCTGTTGAATGCTCTCCTGATGCTGGTGCACCATGTGGTCAGCTGTCTTTATTGCCAATATTCTGTTATCAATCCTTATGCTTTGTCCTAGGACAGCAGGTAAGACAGGTAACACAAGTGCCTGTGGGCCTTCCCTTCCCAGCTCCGAGGACATTGTGATGCTCTTGCAGACAATCTCTTTGATGGACAACAACACATCACCACATCCATAGGCAGCTCACTTGTTTTCTGCCAGGTTCAGTCATATATCTGTAATTGTTGGCTTTGGTTTGGTCATGTGTTTCTGATAAGTCAAATGTATATCTTCAAGATTTCTAGTATACATTAAGATACTGTACCTGGGCATGGTGACACACATCTGCAATCCTGACCCTTAAGACGCTGAAGCATAGTGTTGTGGATTTGAACCTGGTAGGTTTGTAGCCTGAGTTACAGCAGGAGATATTATCTTTAAGACTACTTTTATGAGTAAAGCTATCAAAGTGAGACATTTCTATAGCTAAAGTTCAGGAAGCCTATCAATTGTCAAAATCTCTTCCTCTTCTACCTGCCTTACTGTTGATTATATTTCTGCATGCAACTGTTATTTTATAACAAAGTTTATTTTGATCAAGGGGGCATTGTAACTGTGAATGAACAGAGCTTATCAAGCCCAAACTACAAGAAAACAAGAAACTTGCGAACAAGAATCAACCTTGCCTTGCCCATCAGCCTGACTAGGAGACAGCCCATGACTGAGGTTATCCTATGTCATCTATCATTAACTTCTATGCCTGTTAACAGGGTGTCCATGAATGAGCCTAAAACAAAAGAGCTGATTTGACATAGAAGGTGTGTCTAGTCAATTCAGCTGAATCACAACTCACATAAACTATTGTTATATTCTTTCAAGCCTCTAGATTGTAAAACTGCTTATTATGCAGCAAAGGCTAACTAATATAGTCAGGGAGAGACAACAATAAAGCGAGGGTATATGACAATCAGAATTCACTTAGCTTCCATTTCCATATCTATAGAATACAAGTAATTGCATTCTCCTGATTATTTATTAAGAAAGAAATGGATGGTTTGGGGAAAATTAAAAATTCATAATGCAGCAGAGTCAGAGGGGAATTGCTACAATCCTATCTTCCTATAGGTAAGAAGATGCATGATCTCATACATAAAGAAAAGAAGAGCCTAAGATAAAAACAAACTTCTGGAATAACAGGAATAGGGAGAGAGTTCAGTGGGTAAAATGCTTGTTACAAAAGCAGAAGCATATGAATTTGGGTCCCTGAACAACTAAATAAAAGCCAGGCATGGCTATGTGCACCCATATTTCTAGTGTTTGAGACAGAGACTAGTGCAGCCTAAAGGCTTGCTGGCCAGCCATTCTAGCTGAAATGGCAAGTTACAGCTCCACTGAAAAGACTTTGTCTCAGGGCAACTCCATAGGAAGACCAGCAGCCTCAGACACTGAGCCACTAACCATGCAGCATGCATGAGCTGAGGCCCCAGACACCTATATAGCAGGGGATTGCCTGGTCTGGCCTCAGTGGGAAAGAGGGGAGGCTCCAGGGAGGGGGGAGACCTGGTAGGAGAAGGTCATCTTTTTGGAGATAGGGGGAAAGAGGAATAGGATGAGGAACTATGGGAGGGGGGATCAGGAGCAGGGACAACAGCTGGATTATAAATAAATAAAATAATAAACAAAGCAAAATAAAAACAACAAAGAAAACCAAAAATCCCCAAACCAAACCAAACAAAAACAAAAACAGGTGGAGAAGAATTGAAAGAGACATCCTGATGTCAAACTCTGCCCACATACATCTGCAAGGGCAAGCACACTTGCACACACTCATGCACATAGACACATACACTGATTACACACATATGCACACAGAATAGTATAGATACTATACTAAGCAGGCAGGAGACAGGTAGGCGTCAGTGCATAGATACATACAAATGGAGGAGGAAGCTTCCGAAAGTCCTTTCTGGTGGTCTCTGTCCTTTTGATGAAGCACAGGCAAGATTGTCCATTGAAAATGAGGATGGGGAACAGGTTGTTGGCTTCAAAAGAGAGAAGAAAAATCCTAAATTTCCATTTAGGAAAAGTGTAAGAATGCTCAGAATACTGACAGAATTCTATGATATTCAAAGTGGTGTGAGGTGAAAGCATGATTATCCAGAAAATGTGATACAACCATATACAGTGATATATTTAATTTAAAATCACACATGTAAGCTATCAAAAGAAAGTACCATGCACAGTTAAAGCAGGAAGTAGGATTGAAATTATATGTGAAATATATATTCAAAGTACTCTCACAAAGCAGCTAAAAATACAACCAGAAAATACAATGTCAGCATGTTGACAGTAGTGTTCCCTAGATTTGGAGACTCTATTAGCTTTAATGTTTTTCTTTATATTTTTGTGCATTTTCCAAATAAAAATTAACTTCCTTAAAATAATGGAAACAGAAACAATTGATATTCATTTGAAAACCGACAAACAATGGGATCCAAGATTTCTCCCTTCCCTACCTCTTGCCTTATAAAGCACAGTTGACATGCTGGAAATTTCCAGTGGAAGACAGAGCCTGGTGGGAAAATAACAGTGAACTTAGAAAATGAAAAAGAAACATAGAAACACAGGCTTCTTCACAAAGTACAGAGAGTTAGCTCCTAGGGCTGTCAAGCTCTGCCGGTTCACTATTGTTTGGCAATATTTATACTCTATCCTCAAATGGTCAGCGTTCTTTACATTTCCATACCTTGACTTTACACTTTCTAGCTACAACTTGACTCCAAGTGAGGAATGCAGGCAATGGATTCCGTCTTTCAGAAGCCCAGCTGGGAAGCTTTGATTTCTTTGACAGTTTTGACCCTGCAAAGAAATCCAGGGTGAATGTTTCGAGACTCCCTCTTCACTCACACCTCCTGACTGGAAAGATGTGATTCCTAGCTGCAGCCTCATGGTCCAGATGAAACCAGCACCTGCCCATGGACTTCATAATGCAATAATGTTTTAGTCATAAAATAGCTATGTTATCTATATTCAGCAAGGAGTATTCTGAACCGTTGACTATGTGCATGAGTTATGATAGTAAACAAAGTGGAGTCTCTGCCACCAATGTTTAATATGGGATTAAAAAAATCACAACAGAGTGGCTTTTAAAATCATTGCTCTGAGAAACAGTTTAACTCACACTCAAGTGTACGCATTGTGTGAGTGTGAGCACGTCCACATAGACACACACTCACACTCACAAACAGGAAGACTAAAATAAAGGTTTCCTAGGGCAATCCTTACTTTCGCCATCAGGGTATTTTCTGGTATGTATCTCAGAATTTCATGAGTAACAAACAAGTCCCCAGACCAGTGTTAACAAACAAACAAACTCTGAGGAAAAACTAAAACACGGGATTTGGAGTTAGGGAAAGTCAGGGAGAGTAGAATTCAGTTTCCACAGTCTATTGTTGATAGGTTTTCTGATCCAGACAGATTATTTAAATTTCATGAGTCTTAGTTTTCTCACAAACAAAATTAAAATGATAGTATCTGTTTCAAATAATAGTTTTCCCTCGTGGGTATTATATCATCTATGGAGTTCTCAGCACGGTTCTGGTGCACAGAAAACACATGCTCACTGGGAAGTGTTGAGGTAGTGTCATTATCCCATAGACTCTATTACAGTTTGGGTGAGAAATCCAATCAAGGACCCAGAATAAGCCCTCAGAAAACACACGGGGTGGGGAAGGTATGTGGAATCCCTCAGAAAACACACGGGGTGGGGAAGGTATGTGGAATCTAACTGGGATGATGTTGATCCTTATGTGAGGTATCTGCCAGACAGATGGGGTCAGACAAAGTATAGAGGGTATGAGAGCAATCATGGACCCAGCCAAAGGTACTAAAGGTCACCTCATACCCACAGAAATGTCCTTGCCACGTTGTTCTTTTTTCATGTTTCTTTAGCAACACGAAAAACCAGATATAAGCTGATGATTTGCAAAAGGTCTCATAATATAGGAAATATTTAGCATGTAACTAGTGGAGGGGGTTTTATTTAACTTGTTTCAAAATGACTATATTCTCTGAAATATGATTGAAATTCTGGCTGACCTCTAAAATAATCATTGGGGCCATAGATGTTCCTAAAGCCCTGTAATCTGAGAACTATGATGTCTTGGGCATGTAGAAGAACATCAGAGACCCTTTCTCCTTTTTCAAAGGGAAAAGTTAAACTCTCACTAAATACATTATGATGGAAAATTTTATTTGGGAAGAATTTACCACACAGTTTTCTTTCTATTCCCCCCCCCATTTCCCCCTGTTATTGAAAAGAGATTCTTTTCTTATACAATATATCTCGATTTTAGTTCCTCTCCCTCTATTCCTTCTAGTCTCTTTCTCTCTCCCCTCCCCTCTGGATCCACTTCCTTTCTGTCTCTCATTACAAAAGAACAGGCTTGTAAGAGATAACAACCAACATGACAAAATAAAGTATAATATGATAAAACAAACACTATCACATCAAAGCTGGACAAGGCAATGCACAGAAGAAAAAAGAGCCCCAAGAGCAGTCACAAGAATCAGAGATGCACTCATTCACACATTCAGGTGATCCATAAAAACACCTAGCTGGAAGCTATAATATATATGTAGAGTACCTGGTGGAGACCCATGTAGGCCCTATGCTTGCTGCTTCAATTACTGTTAAGTTCATATGAGCCTTGCTTAGTTAACTCAGAAGACTTTTTTCTCCTGGTGTTCTTCATCCCCTCTGGTTCTTTCTTCCTCTTCTTCCTTGTGGTTCCCCAAGGTCAAAGAAGAGAGTTTGATGGAGACATTCCATTTAAAGCTGTGTGTCTGGCTATGGTCATTGCATCTGTTCCCATATGCTGCAGGAGGAAGGCTCTCTGGTGATGGCTGAGCACGGCACAGAGCTATGAGTACAGCAGAATATCATTAGGAGCTGCTTTGTTGATACTCTTGTTTTCTAGACCAGTAGTGTTTGGTATTACTCTAGGTCTCTGAGTTATCTAGTCTCTGGTCTTGGTCCCTCAAGCTGTGTCAGTAAGGGTTCTATCTTATCAAGTGGGCCTTAAATAAAATTAGACATTGCTTGGCTTCTCCTGCAAGCTATTTTCCACCTTTGTCCAACCATATTTTCTAGGCAGAATAGAATGTAGGTCACAGATTTGGTGGCTGGCTTGGTATTTCTGTTTCTCCTCTGGTAGCCCGAGGAATATCTGCCTTTGGCAGGGTTTTTATTCCTGCATAAACAGGATGACCGAGAAGCAAGTTGGGGAGGAAAGGATTTATTCAGCTTACATTTTCACATTACTGTTCATCACCAAAGGACGTCAAGGCTGGTACTCAAGCTGGTCATGAAGGATGTTACTTACTGGCATGATTCTCTTGGCTTGCTCAGCTTGCTTTCTTATAAAACTCAGGACTATCATCCAGGGGATGGTACCACCAACAATGGGCTCCACCCTCCTTCCATTGATCACTAATTGGGAACATGGCTTACAGCTGGATCTCATGGAAGCATTTCCTCAAGGGAGGCTTCTTTCTCTGTGATAACTCCAGCTTGTGTCAAGTTGACACACAAAACCAGTCAGTACAAAATCTTCCTGTAATAAAAACACTAGAATGTAGTTGTGAAGGCTCCATGTAGGAAACAGCTCAACTACTCCATGTTCCATGAATTGTGTGAGTGTTGTCCTCTGAAGTGGGATCCTGTTGTTTGTCTGCAGAGAGCAACCCATTGTCCTAGTAACAGCCTGGGTTGTTTGAGAATTTCCAAGGGATGTCCTTGACCAATAATTCAATTGAATGCAACCCAGTCCTGCTACTGGAAGATTCTCTTGGTGACAAAAGTTGACCACTTGGGACTTTGTTTTCCCCATTATTAGGAGATCTCATTAGGATAACCTTCATATATCTTCATTTTGATCAGTTTCCATATCATCCTTCAAATGCTCCACAATTCCATCTGCCTCTCTCCTCATTCTCTCCCTCAATTCCACCCCCCATCTCCCCATCAATTCTCCATTTCTCATCCCCACCTGCCCCTACCTAGTCCTCCTCCCAGAGATATCTTCGTATCCTCTATACAAAATTCCTCTTGGTCTGTGGATTGTAGGTTGGTTATCACTTGTTTAGTGCCTAATATCCACCTATGAAAGTCCTCTAACTCATAAAATACAGGGAGTCACATTTGCTTGCAAATAGCCTTGTGTCTATGCCCTCTCCAGCAAGAGATATCAATAAGCTATTTACCTAATAGTGCATTGTGAAAATGATCACGTTTGAGCTTGCCCATAATTTCTGATTAGCATGGTCACTCACTTCTATGTCCAACAGAAAATTTATTAACCAGAATGTATTTTTTAAAGAAGAAGCCAGAAGAGAACAATCACTCCACCAGTCCTTTCCAAGTTATAGCCAAAGCATTTGTGTTAGCTGAATGTGATAAATGGATGTGTCACTTGGCTGGGAGATAAGAATCTCTGACCTTTTTCAATGCTTGGATAAACCATTAAGGAAAATTATGAAAAAGCAACTTCAGTAGTGAATTGCAGATTATCTTCTTCTTGGATCTTTAGTTCCTTATCACTTATCTTTCTACCTTCCTCTCTCCCCTCATTAGCTTTTCAAAACCATAATCTCAAGGAATGGAAATTCATGCATGATGATTTATAGAGTTTGCTTATGCAAGCTAATGAATGATCCAGAAATTTCTGAAGTCTGTCAACATGGTCAAATAAGTGAATAACAGGGAGCTTTGGAAGTGTGGTGGTCAGGTGAATGTCCAGAATCAGTTTAACTGATTGTTTACACAAAGTATACTCTGGCTAGATACTGTCCATGGATGGTTGTGGTTATTAAATGGTCAAAGAACAGAGAAATCTAAATATGGGCCTCTGGCTTTCATTGATAATGAAGTGTTCTGAAGACTGAAGCAATTTATCAAACATTCCAAAAGTTAGTCAATACTGGATTAGATGTCCTGATACTTTGTTCCTAGGATGGTTCACCAAAAACATTAGCGATATTTTTGTTTACATGTGTGTAGTCTTTTGCTATTAGAAGTTGAAGCAAACAAACATAAGGAAAAGAATTTCTTCGCACATAGAACCACCTCAAAACAAAATCATTCAAAAACCAATACATGCATGTAGATTGTGTCTCTGTGAAGGGAGAAGCATAGCTCCATAGCCTTTAATTTTCAAGCAAATTAACTGACATTCTCATCTGACTGGGCTGAAAATGAAAACATGTCATGATTTATGGTTGTATCTAAAGTCAGAAAATAATTTTAGTGTCACTGTATGTTTGTGGAAAACCAACTCTTATGTATTTATTGAATATATAAAAAAGGGCTTTCTGTCTTATGTTTTTTTTTTCAGTCTTTTATTAGTTTTGCTGATGTCCACTGTTTCATTGTTTTTATCTTGGCAGAAGAATATGAAAGAAAATGTGAAGAGGAATGTAAAAAGAAAAATCGGGGGCAGAGTATCCAGTTGGAAATGAAATAAAAACTATAAAATGTGGATATCTGAGTCAGAGTAGAAGGTTCAAGTTCATCTTATGAAGACATTTATGTCTTGTTTTATAAAATTGTCTTGTTATTCTCTTGATAAAGAAAGGAAGAACAAGACATGTTTTATGGTTTTATATTTTCTACCCAATAAAATAACCATTTACAACCTGTTAACAACTTGCCTCTCTAGTCTCTGCCTGCATACAGTGTTCTGGTTAAAATCTCTTTATTCATCATTTGCCAAATATACCAGGCATCTCATCTTTTCATATGTGTTCCCACAGCTGCACAGTCAGCCTGGAATATCTTTCTTTCTCATAGTCACTGACAAACTCTTCCTCTTCAAAACATAAGCCATTTTTACTTCCTTTGGCCATAATCACTCCCACCTAAATCTCCATCCCATTATATTTGTATGCACATTTTTATATCACTTGCCATATCATTTTAAGATCTGCACTGATGGGTTCATTTCCTTGAAAAGAATGAGTTATTTAAACTGGGTATGTGTGTTATTTATTCTTGTGGCTCTAGTCTGCTCCTGACACATGAGAAATACACTCATTGAAACAATGCATGTGGACTCTCATATTTCCTGCAAAAGAGAAGGAAACAGATTTCAGACCTCCTAGTTTCAAGTGGAGGCCAGTTCTCATTATTGAACTGCATGGATTCCTTAACTCTGCAGCTCTTCTGCAGAGTGCTTGCTCACCCACCCCAGCTGGAGCAGTCATGCTCTAGTGACTCCAGATGGTTGCCATGGGCCTTGGGCAGCTGGGTGGGGAATGCACCTTCCATCTGATTGCACTCACCATGGGTGGGCAGGTGCCCTCTGTCAGGACGGCTGCAACCAGAAGCCAACTGGGTGGCTCATTGAGGTGAAGGCAGCAAACATAAATCGTCATGGTACCAATGCCAAGGTTGACCTCAAACTTGGAGGATCCTGCTGACCTTGAATTAACTGGCCCCTCCCCATGTAGGTCATTGTTATGATCACTGCCTAAGGGCTTGGCTTCTCTTTCTGAAACTCACTGTCTTCAGTCCCACATCCAGCTTGAGAAATAAGTCATCAAGAACCCCAGTGCCTTATTGAGTCAGCTATCTGGAGTGCTACCAAATTCTCCTTAGGTGGTGGAGGTTTATCATGCCAGGGTCTGTCCAGATGGGCAATTACAGGTAAACAAAGGAGATAGGTAGGCCAACTTCATCCAACTAGGAACTCCCAGGGGTGCTGACGAAGCTCTTTCTAATGTGGAGCTCTCTCTTGTATCAGACTCTACCCACTCCTTCCAGGCCACCAGTATGTCTTGCTGAATACTGCAGAGGCCTGTGAATTTCTGGCTTCAGCTTTTCTTTCTTCTATTTTTCCCACGGCAAAACTTATCTTTGTTTTACTATTATATTCCAAGAAATCTCCTTAGAGCATTATGTTGCACAAAACCACGCTTTGTGCCTGATGCTAGCTTTACATTGTGTCCTAGACCTCACTTGACACTATCACACACAAAGTGAACACAGGACAATGGTGAGATTAACCACATGTCTATTATTGCATTGGTGTCTTGCAATGAGAAGAAAATATATTACAAAGAGTCTTTACTGAGATACACAAGTTTCTTCTACAGGCCTGGCTGTGATCCTTACCAGTCACCTGGTTTCACCCGGCTCTACTTTGACTGTAATTGACTGAATCAAGGATAATCATGTGATTCAAAAGTAATCAACAACTTAGGGGCCTGGAGAGGTGGCTGAGCACTGACTGCTCTTGCAAAGGACTCAGGTTCAATTCTTAGCATCCATATTGCAGTTTATTTATAACTTTAGTTCCAAGAGATTGATGTTCTCACTGATCTCCAAGGTGCACAGATATACATGGAAGCAGAATGCTCATACACATAATAAAACAAAACAAAATTGCTTTAAAAACAAAATCAAGCTCTAACCTAATGAGGATTTCAATGTGGTTACTTCAGCAATGTGGAGTCTTTCTTCTAGAAATTTAGGAAAGAACACAAAATAAAAGCTAATTAATGAAATCAAGAGGGAATACAGTTGGTAGAGTATATATACCTGGCTCCCAGGAACATCAATGTCCAGGGATTGAAGGTGACGATTACTGGCCACTACAGGAGTGATCTGGATGACAAAAGTTTCCTAGTATTTTTGTCGTTCCTGGTAGGAACAAGTAACCTAAGATTGCAGTAAATCCTTCAAAGTGAAGAAGTCAGGGAGTCTGTATTCTTTGCTTAAATATAGAAACCCAAAGTTACCTAGCTGTATTTTTGTCTAGTTTTCGGAAATTATGCTTTTCCTCAAACAGGAAAAGCTTCTAGATTTAAATGTCTTAATAATGACGCACAGGAATTTCTGAATGCTTAGCATCTGCCAGGCACTGTGTCAGATACATTATATATGATTTTATGTACTGGCAGATTCCTAAAATATTACATAAATATCCAAGTCTGTTTTCATAGATTCCCCACTACTGACAGAGTCTCGTAACTGGCCTCTGTCCTTGATCCACTGTATTCTGTAAGGTGATGTAGCAACTAGAGTTATTTAATTTAAAGAATAATGTGATTGTACTTTTCCTCTGTTGAAAATCTAGTGCATTCCTAAGTTGTATAGAATTGAATTGAAGATCCCTTGATAATCAGAGCCCTAGTCCCTAAGCCCTTGTCTACCTCCTTGCCTTACCATTTCCCGCTTATCCCAGGATATAGACACCCTGCTTCCCTTAAGCTTCCTAATTTGGTCTTAATCCTCTTGTGTTCACTAGCCCTTCTGCTTTTTTTCCCTTTGAAATATAAATGCTACATCACATACCACCTTATTCTAGAAGCTTCTCGGTTATTCTCTTTCTGGACTATCCAATGCAGAAGTCAGGTACCAGACACTTGACATATGACAGTCCTAAATTCAAATGACCTGCAAATGTAAGTATAAAACACACTTGAGATTTCAGGGGCACTATGGAAATACAGCAATAGCTCACATACAACAGACCATTGAAATTGACTTCCCTTTTTAAGCATTTTAGGGAACTATAAGAACCATTAAAAATTCACATGTGGCTTGAATTCTGTTTCCAGACAGTGCATCTCTCTGCATCCTTCTAGCTATCTTACACTCTCTACTTATGGGCTTGCTTTTGCTGTGTAAACATTTCCAGACTGTGAGAAGGAACACTCCAGAAGGGCTCCAGAAATATTTGTTCTGCTTGCTTCTGTATTTGAATAGTGGACGAGGAGAGTGACAACTACTAGATAGTAGACACCAAGTAAGAGTTAAGGATAATTAAGAAATTACATAGCCGTGACTCTTTACCAGCTCCATTATTATTTCAGGAGATTTATTCAGCTGTATCTTCAAACTAATGCTCAGGATTTCATTAACAAACATGGAGTTGGGAACTGGTACTGTGTGAGCTTCACTTACTCAATGGATTGGGTCAAACAGGTAACACAGCTATGAGCTGGAGAGTACAAGCTTCTTTCTCAAGCATGTTCTTTCAGGATACCAGAGAGCAAAATAACTGAACATTTTATAATGGGTCCTCATGAACTTGAATGTATTTTCAATGAGCCTGTACATTCTCTACAATCTAGGTTAGCTCACGTTAGCTTGGAATCAACAGCTCATTTCATAATTTGATTGGACCAGTTATCTTCTTAGCCAGTGAAGTCACCTATCCAATAAACGTCCCTCCAGGAAGTGATTGTTTGACCTGCAGGATGTTTCTTGTACACAGTCCCTTTCCTACTTAAGAATACAAAAAAAAAAAAAAGAGAGAGGCATCAAGAGCCTAAAGCCATCCTTAGCTCTGGTCAGATTCTCTTTTGCTGGCTATCAAAGATGTGCAAAGCATATCTTTCCCCCTCCTCTCCCAGCTGCTTTTTAAAAATGATCTCTTCTGCTGCTGATGGAACATCAGTCTTGTGATTTTTTTTTCCAGGAAAGAAATGTTATTACCAGCTGAATAACAATTGGGTTAAAGAAGTCTGCATTGGTGATCTGGGTGCTGAAATCTGACACTGTAACTACCACTTACGGGAGCCATTCTAGAGAGGCACTCAGACAAGTACAGTGAAGTCACATCCTTTAGAGTATGTATATGCAAGAAGGACAGGAACTGAAAGGAGGGAAGGGACCATGAATAACTAATTCTACTTATGGAGTTTTGGAGTGATTAATATATATGTTCATATAGGAATTGCTTAAAATACCATAGGGGGTTATCCTCTTTGTGTGCGTGTGTGTGTGTGTGTGTGTGTGTGTGTGTGTGTGTGTGTGTGGTGTGTGTGTGTGTGTGTGGTGTGTGTGTGTGTGTGTGAGAGAGAGAATGTGTGTGTGTGAGAGAGAGAGAATGTGTGTGTGTAAGAGAGAGACTTTGTCATTTTGTTGTTACACTAAGTATTCTGTTAGAATAACTGAAGTGTGAGATCAAAGTAAAAATTCGATGGAAAAAAGCAATAATAGTAATAATAATAATAAAAAGTAATAGTAGTGATAAATTTGATTAAGGCAAATGACATACACTAAAGCTACACAGCTGGTAGAAGGAAGCTTTACCAGACCAAGTACTATACTTCTGAGATTCTGTCCTGGGAACATTTCATTCTAGAGTTTGGAACTAAATTCTAAAATACAGAAATACTGGTCAAATATACATATGAGTTAGATATCCACCAGGTATATACATATTATGATAGTTCTTTCATGCTGCCAGTGGGCACTACGTGGGCAATGGCCTTGATTAACTCAATTGATGTATGGAGACCGAACCTAATGGCATGCGGCACCTTTCTCAGCGTTTGGGTTCTGGGCTTTAAAATACAGAAGAAAGTGAGTGGAGCCCTAGCAGGAATGCTTTGATTTCTTCTGTCTGCTCTTGACTCTAATGAGACTTGCTGCTACAAGTCCATGCCTGGACTTCCTTACAAAAATAGTCTGTAACCTGCATTTGTAAGCTTCATAAACCTCTTCTCCTGTAAATTAGTTTATTATCACAGGAACAGAAATAAAACCAGGGCAGACATCCAATGTGGCTGCTCATATCACAGAACAGAATTCTCCACAGGACATCATTCCTAATCACACAGACTCTACTCACTCCTACCCTCCCTTTTCTGTCTCCCTCCTTTCACCCATCTTTCTTGTATAATTGTTCTTTAATATTTTGAAAAAAAA
>JADRCD010137797.1:0-25057 GCA_019843815.1 Montemys delectorum | reverse complement strand
CAAAACAGGCCTCAACAAATATAAGAAGGTTGAAAGAATTTCTTGCATCCTATCAGATAACCACAGGCTGAGGCTGCTCCTCAATAACAAAATAAACAATAGAAAGCCCACAAGCATGTGGAAGCTTAACAACACTCTACTCAAAGACAATATTTATCATGCTTTTGTTTTCACTCTTGTGAGTTGTTTGGTTTCTAATGCCATTCTCATTTTAAGTTACAACCTTCACTGAAATAATTGAAGAGGAGTTTTACAGCTAGAAAATAGGCTATGAAAGTTGGGTTGTCTCAGCAGCTGCTTGCTACCTGAAACTGACAGTGATCACAGACACTCTCATCTTTTATGAGATGTTGCCTGTGGTATAACTTCTTCCTTGTAAATAATAACATGCACATAGTTTATACATTGTCTTCTTGGTTCTCAGGCAGGGCTAGAAATAGGAAGATATTAACCTTATTGAAGAACTGCCTGGAATTTTTTCCTCATTATTAAAAATCTAGTCAAACACAATTCACCACTTTTACATTGTACTTTTCCTCATCTGGTGTACTGGCTGGTTTTGTGTGGCAACTTGACACAGGCTGGAGTTATCACAGAGAAGGGAGCTTCAGTTGGGGAAGTGCCTCCATGAGACCCAGCTGTGGGGCATTTTCTCAATTAGTGATCAAGGGGGTAGGGCCCCTTGTGAGTGTTGCCATCCCTGGGCTGGAAGTCTTGGGTTCTATAAGAGAGCAGGCTGAGCAAGCCAGGGGAAGCAAGCCAGTAAGAAACATCTCTCCACGACCTTTGCATCAGCCCCTGCTTCCTGACCTGCTTGAGTTCCAGTCCTGGCTTTCTGTGGTGATCAACAGCAATGTGGAAGTAAGCTGAATAAATCCTTTCCTCCCCAACTTGCTTCTTGGTCATGATGTCTGTGCAAGAATAGAAACCCTGACTAAGACATCTGGATTGCAACAGCTGTCAAAACTATTGTCCTTCAGGTGAGTGTATGTCAGATCCACCCACCCTTTGTATAATCATCCATCTCATTGAGCTCCATGTGCTTCTGAAAGCTTTGGCGTTGCCTAATAGATCCTTTCTTGTAAAGAACATGGTCTGCTACAATGAGCATAACATATTCAATGAGACGGTCACCATCTGTTCTACCTTCCAATTACCAAAACAAATGAAAACCAAATCCAAAGGCTTCAAAAATCCTGGATAATAGTTTCTGTTCTTAGTATCTTCTGCCTGGTGTGAGTTTCATTTTTAATTCCCTTTGGAGCCAGTTGTAGGAGGAAGCATATTTTATTTCCATCAGCGAGATACAATTAGAAGACTAGAATCCAGCAATGAGAGAAAATTACTCTCTGCAAGATGCATGTGGGTGTATTGAACACTCTGACCTCTGCTGCATAGTACAGATTTCTGCTTAGCTTTGCCAAGCTCACACAATGCTGGACATGACATAATTAAGTTGAAATTCTTGGAGGTACTGTTGCCCGGGGAACCGCAATGGACTCACACAAGTTGGTATTATAGGACCAATGCATCTGCCCAGTGAAATGGGCTCACAGCTAGATATGATGCAAAATAAGATGATTGGAGGGGGTGTGAAAAATAGCATTGAAGGAGACTGAAATGAGAGGCTATCGGAACATGGCTTTAAATTAATGTGATTCTAAAACAGAATTAAGGTTATGTAGGCAGAGCTTTAGAATACTGAAATGTCAGAAACAGGATTCCACCAACACACATTCATTGAATGGAAAATGAGAGAAAAGTTTCTGAATTGGATATCCTCATTCTGGAAGAAGATATCATACAATAGACAGGATCTCCTGGTGTTCCCCACACCAAGACAGCAATTATTTTTAAAATGAGCAAGATCTATTTCTTTTGCTATATTGTTAATAAATGACAGGTGACTGGGGAGCTGTAGCTGATTAGGGGCTGTACATCCAACACGACTGACAGCTGCTGTTCAGATTCTGCCCCATAAGCAGGATGGTTTCCAGTATTGTGTCTTTAGCCTCAATAATAGCATTTGCATTCTCCAATGTCTGATAAAATTCTCTGGTTTTTACATACTCTCCACTATTCAATATTGTATTCATATTATATTCACCATTATGCAGCTCAGAACAGATCAAACTATAGGATTTGGAACTAATGTTTACTCTTTTGTTTTCTTTGTGACAATTTTTCTGACAGTAGGGAATGTAAATAGACACTCAGATTTAGCCTGTCCACGAAAGATCAGCATCAACTGAATGGTTCCTACACCAGAGGGCTCATATATTGCCCAATCATAACATCACACTAGGACTGTCCCTAGCTAGGATGAGCTTGGTAGCTTTCCTTTTTCAGGACAGTAAGCAGGCCTGATCATCTAGTCACAGTCTACCCTCCCCATGTAGGAATTCCATCAATGCATATGTGATTTAAACCAGCTACGGCTGAAAGTTCAGGTCCAAATATAAACTCTAGCAACTACCAGGTGACCCCAAAGGAGACACTACATAGAACTAAAACAGTTCTGGCCTCATAGACACTAGAATGGAACCTTGATACCTAATATTAACACACTATTAGATTTGCTGAGTGCTATTTATTATTATTTCTAGTACTTATACTTTATTTCATGTTTTCTAGACAAAAGTCATTAGCAACCACAACACGCTTATATCAACCTTCTAGAGATGTAGTTGAAATAAAATAAAGTACATGTGCATATGCACATTTAAAAAATTAACATGCATACAATCTCATGAAACAGTGGCCATAATCAAGACAGAAACTGTAATCATTTTCACAGGTGGTTTTCTCTCCATCTTGATTTCCCTTGTTTAGACCAGCCATTGATTGGTTTTGTGTCTCTATAAACTATGTGACATCTTCCAGAAGTTAAAGTAAATGGGGAGATTCAACTTGTGTTTCTTTTCTAGCTGTCTTTATTTAGCATATTCACCATAATTTCCTTCCATACAGAACATGCTTCATACCTTAGTATGCTTGTTACTCTTCAGCTGAGTGGAATACTATGTGGACATAGCATGTTTTGTTTATTCATCTCATTGTTGATGGACATCTGGGCTGTTTTTAGAATGGTGTTATCTCTGATGATTTTTTTCTGAGAGTCTATTTGTGCTGTGCACAGTCTCAGGTCGCACGCTTTACAGATGACAGCAGGAACTCTTACTCTACAGCTTTCTGACGTCTAGAATGGACATGCTAAGATTTCCATGAATTAATGAATCAGTGATGAGCAACAGAAACCAGACTCATTTATTTCCATATTTTACTTTCCTAATTATTTATTTTATACTAATATTAAATAAAGACAACTTTCAGCTTAACCAAGAAATAAAAAGGCAAATGACCATATCAGACTCTGATTAAATTTTGTAAAGTAATTCATGAAAGGATACAGCTAAATACAGACATTTTTGTTAATGACTCCATCTAATCAATTATAAGAGGCAAGCTTTGCCATCTTTTTGCCTTTTGAAAAGGTGGGTGCATCTTTCAGTTAAAGAATAAATTTTGTATCTTGTTTTTTATTTTCCCTGGTAAATAGCCACTCACTGATAATGAATAACAAGTGGTAACACATCCACATACAAGAGCAAAGGAGTAAGTGTCAGCATTTACTACTACACAGAGGAAACATCAAGACATTCTGAGTGAATGAAGTGACTCACAAAGCCTATAGATCAGGCTAATCCCATTTCTAGGGAGAAAAATTCCAATGAACAAGTCCATAGAGACAAAAGATAGCACTTTCCCATGGGATGAGAAGAGGAAGGAATGGGATGGAGAGGCTTCAAGCTCTGTGAGCAACAGGAATACTGGCACTCCATGCTCATCAACTTAGTCAATACTGATCACACTGTAGTCCAACTCATGCCTTCTAGAAGAAAATCAATGTCCGTTGCAGGTATTCCGAGATATTGCTGAGGAAGTAAACACACACATTAATCAAAAATCATCAGGCCAAAGTTTACCCTGGTGCAGCAGGAAGAACAGAACTTTTGAGCTAGGCTAACCAGTTTGAAATTTAGGATAAATAGGTTCAAATTCTTGAAAACAATCTCATCTTTGAATTTGATATTGAATCATGTAGGACTGAGGTATACCTCAGTTTATACAAGGCTTGCCTGATCCACATGAAGCCCCAGTTTTATCACTGTGCTATAAAAACTGGGTATACTGATATATCCCTCTAAGCCCAAGAGTCAGGAGGTGGGGAAAGGGTGTTCAGAGGTCAAAAGTCATCCTAAGATACATAGTAAATTTGAAGCAAGACACACACACACACACACACACACACACACCTTGCAAATATGACATTATGATAATAGTACTTAGCTTACAATATTGAGCAAGGCTATATATTCAAAGTGCCCAGCATAATGATTGGGCCATACTGACTTCTGAGTAGATATAGGAACATTTCTCACCCCAGGTTGTCCATCATTCTGAAATGCATAACCTTTAATTACACTTGACAACCCAAGTACAAAAATCCCTCTTATATTAGGGAAATCAACATCTGACTAATGGGGATATCTTGCAGGAGTCATAGAGTAGCTATTTATCTGGTACAACTGCACATGGACTACCTGTGGCTGTTCTATTGCAATTACATTGTATGGTGAGGAAGCCCTGAAGACCTATTCCAAGTAAATGAAGAGAGAAAAGTACTTTGATTCAAATGTCTGAGGTAAAATAGAAACTTCTAAAAATCCAATTAAAATCTAGATCAAAATGTAAACTTGGCAGGTGAGAAGAATAGATGCCTTGTAACCAACAGTGTTCAGTTGGGAGTGAAAGGACTGTGTGACTAAAATAACAAAGCTCCCAGTGTAGAGTCAGGAAGGAGCTGTTCCTCACCTCCACCTCAGTGCAGGGCTCAGACTCAACCCATTCTTCTTAATAGCCACAGTTTATGTCTCCAAGAGAGTGAGCAACTCCATATTTTCACTAGAGGATCTGTAACAATAAAAAAATCCATTTGTACCTAATCTCCATGCATAGTGAACACAGAGGGCACATATTTCAAATTTCTTATAAGCAAATTCATTTTTTTATGTTTTTTTCTCCATAGGAACTAGGTTATTTTTATTTTTTCTCACAGAAAATTCAACACACATCCTCTTTCAAGATGTTGTAAGGTGTTAGACATGTAAAACAACTCATAGTACAATCTTTAGTTTGGAAACAAAGAGTCGGCTCAGATATAGACATACATATACTCTGAGAAGTGCCACGTTCGTCTTCCCTGCCTTGAGTGCTCTCTGTGACATGCCTAGCTCTTGGGTCTGGGGTATTGGTGTGTGGGAGCACTACCCAGGCTTTTGGTACCTCATTCTTTGCTTGAGTGTTAGAGCTGCATCACCTACCCTTGTTCATGTGCAAAGGAAAGTAGAGCCTTCATCTAGCTGACACTGAACCACTACTCCATGGAGAAGAGTCATTATGAGCGCCTACTACACAGGGAGAGAGCTGACATGACCTGTGAGTAGTGAAAAAACACTAAAAAGCACTAAGATTGTCTCTTCCTCTAAACTACTTATCAGCCCCCTTAACAACTGTGCAGTATAGATGCTATCTCTCATTACAAACAAGAGAACCAAGGCTCTAAGCCTCTTTCAAGGCTTCATATTAATAAAGCTTCTGATTCAGATTCGCTTCTGATTCCAAACTTACACAACTGGAGATGTTTCCATACTCAAATCTAACAATCACAACTAGGAACATTTAGTTTAAGCATACAGATGTCTGAATGACAAATGAAGGTAAATTATAAAAAAATAGAATGGTGAACTATTATTTACAAAGCTGGTATAAACAATATCTATGATAGTATATATTGTTACATATATTCACAAAAGATGATGATATAGCTAAGATATCTGCACTGTGTGAGATTGTGTATTTGTGGGTGTGTACTACAGATCCTTGGTGCCAGATGCTACAACCCAAGATGCTCCACAAGATGACACAAGAAAATTACTGTGAGTGAGAGCCCATGCTAGGTTACATAGTAAGACCCCTATTTTCAAACGAAAATTAAAAAAGTAAAACACAACTAATCAAATATCATTATACAATATAGAAGTCATCCTCAGCAACCCAGAAGTAATCTGGATTTACATAATTTATTTACTTTCTAATGAAAACTTTTTCCTTTGAACAAATCTCTTCCCTTTTTCCCAATGTTCTTATCTGTCTAGGATCCAGATGTGAATTCATGCAGCATGCCCATTCTCTGTTTGGCTTTGCATACTTAGCACAATGTGACCAGCATCCTTTATTTTCTCACATGTGATCTCCACCCATGCACCAGCAATGGGCACTTATGCCATTTCTCTGTCTTGCATGTTATGATGTAAAAACCATAAATCTGTTTTTTCCTCCTGACCACATAGTTCCCAACAGCAATGATTCTGATACTATTTATTATTAAATGTGTTAGCCACAAGCTTTGGGTTATTTCCTGACTACCTCATAAATTATCTAACCCACTTAAACTTAACTACTTGGTTACTTACAGCTCTTCAGTCCTGACCCACTTCTTTCTTAGAATCTCCTCAGCATCTCCCTCAAATCTTCAAATCTCTCAGCTTTCTCTTTCAGTCACCTCTGGTTTACATTTGTGCCCTCAGTCTGTCTCTTGCTGGCTCTTGAATCTCTCTTTTATACTTTCCTATTTTCCAGAATCCTCTCTCTTCCTGACAATGTCCCACCTCCTAATTCCTGCCTCAGCTCATTGGCCATCAGCTTATTTATTAACAAGTGATGCTTATAATAGATTCTACATTATGACCATACTGAGATGAATATATGGCTTCAGCTATCTCTGAGATACTGATTTTTGTCTAATTTGAATATAGATTTGGAGGTGAGATTGGTATCCTATATAGTAAGTCTATATTTTTATATTTTAATAATATTTTATTAGATCTTTAAGAATTTTATACAATGAATTTTTACCATATTCACCCTTTTCTCAGATGCTCCTAGATCCACCTCCACCTTCCTACTTACCCCACTCAGTTTTATGTTTCTTTTCTTCCTTCCACAAAGCCCAAATTGTCTTACCCATATAATCTTGAATATGTGGACTTTCACACACCAGTGGCAACACTCTTAAAGAAAAGTGCCTGTCCTTTTTGAAGTGGTTATTGCTTGGCAATATCTCCTTAGCTAGGGACAGGACTTCTTACCAACTCCTTTCTCAGAGCTGGGATTGATCTGCCTTGATTTTGCAAGGGGCTTGTGCATGTGCTCACAAGTGATGTGTTCATATGTGCTGCTTATTGCCTACAATATCTGCAAGGTCTATCTTGTCATTCACCACCTCTGGCTCTTATGTCTTCCTGCCTCCTCTTGTGCACTGACTCCTGAGCCTTGGGAAGGGGGAAAGGGGTATACTATACATGTTTCACTTATGGCTGTACATTCCACACTTTCTCTGCATTTCAGCCATTCATGGGTCTTTCTTTTGGTCATCAACTACACCAAACAGAACCTCCTCTTATATACATTGAGAGATGCATTAAATCTATGGGTGTAACAATTACAGGTTTGCACATAAGACCAAAGCTTGTAGAGGAGGTCTATTCTTAGTGTTAATTTTTTTACTATTTTTGTAATAGCTGCAGAAACTTACACACCCCACTGACCTACAAAAGATCTCTTTCTCTCATATCCTCAGCAACACCTGTTATCAATTCTCTTTTTGATAATAGCCAATCTAACAGGTATAAATTTTTTCATGGAGCTTGTAAACATGTCTCCCTGGTGATCAGTGATGAAGAGAGCATGGTCATAACTACTTGGTATGGTCATTTTCCTTGGAAAATATCTATTTGGTTCCTTTGTCCATTTTTTCTTTTGTTATTATATGATTCTGTTTTGCAGGTAAGTTATTCAACCCTTATCAATAGATGCTTTGAAAATTTCTTCCACCAATCTGTAGGCTACCCTTTTATTTTATAATTTCTTTATTGGATAATACAATACCAATTGTTAACTTCTGTTTTTCTTGTCTGTCTCCTGGTTCATAGCGAGTATATCATTGACAAAGTCAATGTAAAAAAGAAAAAAAATCCTATGTTTTCTTCTTGGAGTTTGAAGAAAGCCTTTAACCTCTTTTAGTCCATTAAGTCTTTAACTCACTTCTCATATTCATGTGTATGTGTGTATGATGTCTATAGTTTGTGCCTGTGTTCTTAAATGTGCTTGTCAACACTTCACAGGCTTTCACTGATAATATTTATTGCAGAGTTTATCCTTTCTTCTACTTCTTATCAAATGTTAGCACATTTCTATTCAGGAACATATTCCTCCATGTTCTCTGCTACATGCAGTGTTTTGTTGTTGTTTACATTTTTGTGTGGTTTGATGTTTTGCCTGGATGTATATCTGAAGGTGTCAGATCCCCTGGATTTGGAGCTATAGATAGTTGTGAGCTGCTATGTGGTGCTGATAATTGAACCCAGGTCCTCTGGAAGAGTAGCAAGTGCTCTTAACCACTGAGCAATCTCTCTAACCCCAACATGCAGTGATTCCTTTGTTTGTTTGTTTGTTTTAAGGTCAATATCATATTTTATTTGTTAGCAGAGCTTTAAAATACAATGGGAGAACATGATATATCCTTGTCTGTTTTCTAACTGATGAACTCTCTGTATATTGGGGTATCTGCAGTCCTAAACAAGTTATAGGACTTCCATTTCTGTAGATGCTCACTAGAAATGTACTGAGAGGTTTTGTTAAATTTATAGACAGCTTTGTGTACTCTGTACATTTTGGGAGCCTTGATTCTTACTGGTTATCTCTTTATTAAACTGTGTCTCCTTCAGTTGGTTTCACCACTTCCTTACTTTCAGCAGACTGACCTTTCACCTGCTTTGCTAAATTTATTCCTAAGCCTTTCATGATTCTCGATACTATCACAACAAAGTTTTAACAAGAAATCTCCTTTCCTGTTATCTGGTAGTTAGTTTATATAAATCAGTGGATTTCATGTTAGTTTTTATCTACAACTTCACCAAACTTTGGAGCTCTGGCACTTTTTGGTGGTGTCTTCTGAGAACAAATAAACAAAATAATCGGTCTTCCAAAAGGCAGCATTTTGAAAAGAAAATGAAAAAATAAATGCTAGTCAATAACAGTAACCTTATTTATGGGTTTTTAATTGAGATTAAAGGAAGCTGGGATATGGCCTCTATGTGACCTTGGATGCCACAATTTATTTTTCTGTGACTATAGCTGCAGAATGACAGGAAAACTCTTGGCCCCTTGGTTGAAGATACTTTACAGATTTACTGAGTTGATAAAATATTTTAGCTAACCATGAGTCAAAAACTGTTACTAGAATATTCTTCTATATCTACATAATACTTTTCATGAGGAAATTTAATATTTTAGCAACACATATAGGTTTCCATGTGTGTAAAAATTAATCCAATAACAATAAGATTATTATATTATTTTCAGGAAAGATTCCTCTTTCTCTGAGATGATGGACTAGTCATACACTGCTTACAAGCTCAAGAACTGATTAGTTCCCCCTCCCTACTCTTCTTTTTTCATTCAGTCAAGGCCATGACTTTCTTAACTGTGATGAGCCTCAGGTGACTTAGCCTCAGCCACTTCAGTGATATGTCCCATGGTCTCTCTTTCTCTGATGTTTACCACAGTGATACTCTGTAAAGAATATTCTAATTCACATGATTGTTTAGTTTGGCCTCAGATACCTCCTTGAGGGGCTTTTTGACTTCCCCCATTTATAATTCATGTATTATTCCAAGGACTATGTGATTCAAAAAAAATGACAAAAATTTTGTATTCTTTTAAGTTGCTCATGGAATGCTGAGAAAGCTACAGAAGCTTAGAAAAGTAGGACAGACAGATCCCAGACTTGAGTAAATACCTGAGAATAAAAGAAAATAACCAAAATTCTTCAACAATAAGCTCTCCAGAGCCACACCCTGCTTTTCCCTTAGTCTATAGAGATCCCCTAAACCACAGTCCCAAAACTGAGATGGTGTTAGTAAAGAGGTGTAAAGCAGCATCTACTTTCTCTTCCAAGCTTCTAAGGAAAAACTGTAGCAAGATTCTGCCAGAGTTGACTTTGAGGAACCAGTGAATTTATTAGGCTTCCTTGCAGAGCCGAATTTAAGTTAGGGTTTGCTTACAGAGGTGTAGGCACTTCTCATCCAACTAGTAGCGCCTGAAAATCTTTACCCAGCCTGGATGGGGACTATCATAGTGGTTGCATAGATGGGGCTCCTGCTCTATTTATCCCTACCTCCAATACTCTAGCCCCACCCGCATGCCATACTCAGCATTGATGAATAGTAGAGGGTATCTGGATACAGAGGCAAAAATCCTCTGTCCTACTCTTCACTTCTATTCCAGGGTGTAAACCGTCAACTAGCCCTGCTGGCATGATCTTTTGAAAACGACCACAGCCGAAGTCTCTTGCTTGGCTTGAAGGACAGTAACCCAGAACAGATGGCATGACATGTTATAACAAACTGTGACCATGATCATTGAAAAAGATTTTGGGGACTGGCGAGATGGTTCAGCAGGTAAGAGCACTGACTGCTCTTCCGAAGGTCCTGAGTTCAAATCCTAGCAACCACATGGTGGCTCACAACCACCTGTAATGAGATCTGACGCCCTCTTGTGGTGTGTCTGAAGACAGCTACAGTGAATTATGCTGGAGTGAGCAGGGCTAGAGCAAGCGGGCAGGGGCGAACAGGGTCGGAGCGAGCAGGCCCATCCTGAATTCAATTCCCAGCAGCCACATGATGGCTCACGGCCATCTGTACAGCTACAGTGTACTCATACACATAAATAAATAAATCTTTAAAAAAAGAAAAAGGTTTTGTTTACTACTATTCTCTGACCAGTTTGATACCCCCATGTTGTCTCAGATTTCTATTTTTATTGTTATGCAAAGTAAGATCAACACTATAACTAAACACAATGAACCTTTGTATGTAGTGTTGGTATCCTTATGGTAACTGACTCTTTCTATTGAGTAGCACACCAGACCAAGGGGAATCTTGAAGGAGACAAAAGATGACACACAGAAACTCCTTAGCTTTTGAGCTTAATATGCTAAGGTAGGGTTCAGACAACACCACATAGTCAATGTAGTTCTTCTCATTTGTCTACCTTTCCAGGTTGCTTGGAATTCCCAGTCTATTTCTGAGGTTGTCTTTCAACAATCTGCTCTTTAAGTGAAGCCTTTCACTGTGCTTTGTTATATTTGATCCTTCTTAACTGAGTAGGAAATGAGAGTACTTGTTGACCAAGAAACCTACTCAACCTCAGAATTAGAACATGAACTTGTCTATGAATCAAGTATCTCATTCCAGAAATCAAAGCAATCATATCTAAATCAGAGCAGGGCATGGAATCCATTTGAGAACACAGTGATTTGATGGTAGCTGGCTCTCATGTGCTCCCTCTGAAATAATTGATACTATAATCTCACTTGAAAGTAAAGAAGCAAGTATCTTTTTTTCACAATTTGTTGGAGTTCTTCCTTATGGCTGACATAGAAAGGAGACTTTTACCCATAATTAGACTCTACATCCTTGGCTCTTGTCCTTGAACATTTTGGGATTCATAGCCATGCCTCAATGTGCTCGATTTTAGTATCAGACCCATGGTAAAAGCATTCTACAACTAAAATTTCATCTTTTTTTTTTTTTATCATAATGAGCATCTTTTGCATTGTGAGCTAAAGTAAAAGCATAATGGACATTCCTTATCTCAGAGATACATACAGTCTGAGTGCATTCTTGCAAAAAGCTATAACTAATTGGATGAGTGGCAAAGATAAGAAAAAGGTAGAGAATGCATATACCCACCAGAGCCCCTTTGAATATTTAATTGTTTCACTCTGGAGGCATGCAGTAATTCTTGTGAGAGCTACTGAGAGTTTTCAGAATAATTGATATTATAAAACCACAGAAAGAAACAAATTTGCTGTTTGATACATTTCTAATGCCACAGTACAGTGGTCCTTTACCCTCATCTTCCTTCACCATTATGCTAACCTTAGATTATCCTTCCTGGCTTGCAAGTTACCTGTTATATTTTAAAGCAAAAGACATCCATCCTTCATTATACTATGATCAATATGAAAACATCACCTCCTCTGTTTCTCTATAGTCTCTTTACATCTGCCCATCTCAAAAAACATCTTCTGACTGGACCAGTTCAAAGACTCATTCACTGCATTCTTTCCCCTGACCTCATTCACCTTCTCTTGACCTTGGTTGCTTACAAGGCTCATGGATCAAGGTTTTGTCTTCAATGGGAATCAGTGGCCTTGTTTATGATAGTCAGAAGATGGACACAATCCAGATGTCCCATGACAGAAGAATGGATAGAGAAAATGTTGTTCATTTACACAATGGAATACTATTAAAAACGGGGAGGGACATCCTGAGTTTTACAGACAAATAAACGGAACTAGAAAATATCATCCTAAGTGAGGTAACTCAGACCCAAAAGGACATGCATGGTATGTACTCATTAATAAGTGGACATTAGCCAAAAAACTAAAAACCACAGAACTCAAAAAGGTCAACAAGCTGAACTGCCCAAGTGAGGGCACCGAAGTGCCACCTGAGAGGGAGAAGAAAACAATCACAAGGGGGGAGGGAGGGAGGAGCTTGGGAGAGAAAGGGGATGGGGGGAGAGGGAAATATGATCTGGTATTGGGTGGGTGAAAAGGACTAAAGACCTGAGGGCAAGCAGAAAGAATGGGACCCAGCAACCTCTGAAGGTAGGAGGTTGTGTTGTGCCAGAGACCTGGGAGGTTAAAGACTCTGATTGTTTTGGCAGCATGTGTATAGCAGAGGATTGCAAATTCGATCATCAATAGGAGGAGAGGACCTCGGCCCTGTGAAGGTTCTGTGCCCCAGTGTAGGGGAATGCCAGGGCCAATAAGTCGGAGAGGGTAGGGTGGCAGGCATGGGGATGGGGGAGGCAACAGGAGTTTGTTCTTGTTGTTTTTGTTTGTTTGTTTGTTTGTTTTTTGGAGGGGAAACTGGGAAAGGAGAAATTTACATGTAAATAAAGAAAATACCTAATTTAAATTAAAAAAAAAAGAAAGAAAACCAATCCATGAGTATAAAAAAAAAAAAAAAAAAAGACTCTCAGGACTCAAAGCAAGGGACTTTAGATGAAATGCCCTACAGTGGGGAGAGGGAACTTGTAGGCTTCACCTCCAGCAGAAAGACAGGGCATCAAGTGAGGGATAGGATTGCTATCCCACAGTCACAACTCTGACCCATAATTGTTCCTGTCTGATAGAACTGCAGGGATGGAAATGTAGAGGAGCCTAAGGAAAGAAGGTCCAGCAACAGGCCCAAAGTGCAGTCCTGCTCAAAGGGAGGCCCCAAGGCCTGACACTATTACTGAGGCTATGGAACACTCACAAAGAGCCTATCATGACTGCCCTCCAGAAGACCCAACAAGCAGCTAAGAGTCAGATGCAGATATTTGTACCCAACCAATGGACAGAAGTTGCTGACCCCTGTGGTTGAATTAGGGAAAAGCTGGAAGAAGCTGAGGAGGAGGGCAACCCTGTAGGAGGACCAGCAGTTTCAATTAACCTGGGCCCCAGAGATCTCTCAGACACTGGTTCCCCAACCAGGCAGCATGCACCAACTGACATGAGGCCCCCAACACATATACAGCAGAGGACTGCAGGGTCTGGGTTCAGTCAGAAAAGATAAGCCTAACCCTCAGGAGACTGTAGGCCCCAGGGAGTTTAAAAGTCTGGTAGGGTGGAGGGGTAGGAGATAGGGACATCTTTGTGGAGACAGAGGTTGGGGAGGAGGTATGGGATGTGGAACAGTCAGAAGGTGGACAGGGAGGGGAATAAAATCTGGAGTGTAAAAAAAAATAATAATAAGAAGAAGGAATATTGAAAAAATACCTGCTTTAATCCCTAACCGACCATACAGATACCAAACTCCAAACCACCCCTCTATAAACTACTCTATTATCATTTCTAGCAAACTCTATTTTCTATCTATTCAAGAAAAGAGCTTAGAATCTTTCAGTTCATTTGTTTTAAAACAATCACAGATACTGTCTCCAATGTTTCATTAGAGTTTTTTGGGCCTCCCTACAGAATGTATCTAAAATCCACACCTTGCTCCATATATGCCCATTGATACTACTGTGATTCAAGCAAACATTTTCTCTTTCCTGTTTTATGACAGCTGGGTTTCTTGATGCACCTTATCATTCCCCCAACTCGGCAATTTCTAGATTTCTAGTCCTTTTTTTCCATGAAATATTCCCCTTCAATTTTCTGCTTCAAAATTCTTTGTGCAGGTGTGTGTGTGTGTGTGTGTGTGTGTGTGTGTGTGTGTGTGCGCGCGCGCCCACGCATGAGTGCATCTATCTGTCTGTGCAGGTGTACACATACATGTTTATGTATACATGTGGAAAACAGACATTTTCATTCCTATCTTCTTCAATCATTCTTCATCTTATATTTTGAGACAAGACTTGTCTCTGAACTTGGAGTTAACTGGTCCCACTAGACCAGTGGTTCTCAACCTCCCTAATACTGAGATAGTTTAATATAGTACCTCATGTCATGGTGAAACCCAACTATAAAATTATTTTTTGTTGCTATTTCATAAATCTAAGTTGACTACTATTATGAATCATAATGAAATCTCTATGTTTTCTGATAGTCTTAGGCAAACCCAGTGAAAGGGTCATTTGCCTCCAAGGAGGTTGTGACCTACAATTTGGGAACCACTGCACTAGACAAACTGGCCATCAAGACCTTTGTCTACCCCACAGTGCTGGCACTACAATTAGTACTATCATGTCCAACTTCTTACATGGTATTGGTGATATAAACTAAGAACCTCATGTTTGCATGGAAAGAAATCTACTCACAGAGCCTTCTACCCTCTACCCAATCATTGCTTAAATGTCTTAATGAAGCGTTGTCACATAAAATATTTCATCTCTGGTACTCACAGCACCAAATTGAATTGAGATATATTTATAATATCAAATTTATCTCTTTTTTAGCTATCAAAGAGATGGGTCTCTAAAAGAAGAAAGCATTAATAAGAATTTTTCTTGCCTACAAATTATGCATAGAATAGATTTTCAACAATATTTGGCTAAGTGAATGGATGTGAACAACAAATCAAATGCAGCTACACATTGCAGTGGTCGAAATGGGAAATATCCCCCCATAAGTACAGGTGTTTGAATACCTTCTGGTCCCCAGCTGATGCTGCTGTTTGAGGAGGTATAGAACCTTTAGGAGTCAGAGAAAGTGCTTCACTAACTTGTGTAGACATGGTAAAGTATGTCTAACCTCTAGTTTACTCTCTGCACCGTCTGCTTGTAGTTGAGAATGTGATTTCTCAACTTCCAAATCCAACCATCTGCTGTCATGGCCCCAACACCATAATGGATTCTTTTTTTGTTTGTTTGTTTGTTTGTTTGTTTGTTTTCAAGACAGGGTTTCTCTGTGTAGCCTTGGCTGTCCTGGAACTCACTCTGTAGACCAGGCTGGCCTCGAACTCAGAAATCTGCCTGCCTCTGCCTCCCAAGTGCTGGGATTAAAGGCATGTGCCACCATTGCCCAGTCATTATGGATTCTTGATTTGGAAACCTAAACCGAAGACAACTCTTTTATGAGTTGCCTTGGACATGTGTCTTATCATATCACACCCATGATTAGTGTTAATAATAGTGTATCTTCAGGGTCTTTGAAACAAGTCTGGATTATGATCCTGTCAGATGTCTGGTTAATTAATAAAGATTTGGTGATGTATTATGAACTTTCTTTGGGTTCTATCGTTGGAATCACAAAAACTCAGAGGATGGAAGAAAGATTTTGACATGGACAAAATAACACTTTGTATGTTATAATTCTGTCTCAGTTCAAGTGCAAGAGTGGTTGCAGCTATTCTCCTTAAAAGATAAAATACCTTCTGTTACAGTATTATTCTCACAGTAAATTTGAACCCTATAAGACCTAAATTTGATTACATCCTCAGCAATCTAAGCTCTTTGCATAGTAGTTTGCTCAAGCTTATATGACCAAACACATGCACAAGCTACCTTCAACAACAGGTTTATTCCTCTAAACATTGAAATTGGACGTCCAACATGAAGGTGCTTGCCCATCAGGTTTCTAGTATGCCACTCTTTTGGCATGCATGTAGTTGGCTTTGTGATAATTCCTCACACAGCATGAAAAATCTTTCTTGTCTCTTCTTTTTATAAAAGCCACCTGAATATTCTACCCCATCCTCCACTACTGACTTCTACCAGCTCTTCATTTCTCAGGTACACCAATCCTAATTCCATCACATGGATGACTATGACTTCATTGGTGAGGTGGATGTTGGACGTATACTGTGATCCATGAGAGGTAAGTTCTCAACACTTGAGAGAGGAAAATCATGAACAGGCAGTGGTGGCACATGCTTTTAATCCCAGCACTTGGGAGACAAAGGCAGGCATATTTATGAGTTCAAGGCCAGCCTGGTCTACAGAGTGAGTTCCAGGACAGCCAGGGCTACACAGAGAAATCCTATCTGTAAAAACCAAAACAAACAAACAAACAAAGAAACAAAACAAAGCAAAAACAAAAAACAAAAAAACCAGGCAACTCACAATTTTATAGTCTAGCTTCCTCAAGTTTCATTGTATGATTTTATCAACTTTTATAAAAATATCATCCAGTCTTTTCATACTTGATCACTCTCTTTTTGCTGAGCCACATAATACTTCCACCTTTACTATGAGTCTCAGCTTGGAGTCCCTAACTTTGCAACTTCCTAAAACTAAACCATTCCCATTTCCTCCAAACTTGGTAGCTCTTATTAATTTCTTATTCAGGTGAAAAATCCCATAGTTACTAAGATGTCCAGGATCCTTGTTGTAATTTGGGGACAGTCCCTGGGTAATTAAATCAGTTCACTGGAAGCAGAGAGTGTGTTTGTTTTTGCTGACTCTTTCTCCAACCTCAGCAGAGTCCCTGCCCATGGGTGTCCAGGAATTCTATGAAGGACTGTAAAGGTGAATACTCATGCCCTGCTCCCTGTGAGGACACAAAGATATCTGGTCAGCTAAAGCAAAGAGTGGGATTAGTGAAGCTGAGTTTGCATTTTATTCATTATTGGATACGATGTTCTTTTTATTAAACATTCATTCTTAAGGGCTTGGGGGACAGGGAAATTTGTATGTTCTTGAGCAAGTAGTTTATTTTCTGTGAGCCTCAGTCTTAATATACACTAAAATATCACCTCATGAATTCTTAGTGAATGTAATGAATATAAATGAGATAGTGGATGTGGTTTCAAATAAGAGCAAGAATAATATAATATCCTCTATGCATTTGGAGCTATCAATGTGCCAAACGTTGTTAAAGTAACCTTATCTATTTCTGCTTATTTAACCTTCTGAAAAATCTATTAACTAATGTAATAATAATTGCGATTAACTGAGTTCTTTATACAAGTCTAGGTTTGCCTACATTATTTTCTTTGGTCTTTCCACCATTGAGAAGTAGGTATTAGAGTAGTCTAGCTCTGCTAACGAGGAACCTGAGAATCAGAACACTTAAGAATTGGTTGATTTTACATGTATGTGTATGAGTGTTTTGTCTGCATGTATGAATGTTTACCTGTGCACTTCTGCTGTCCAAAGCCAGAAGAGGACAACAGATCTAGTGGAAAGAAGAGTTACAAATGGTCATGAACTGCCATGTGGGTGCCAGAAACTGAAGCAGTGTCCATGGAAATGTATCCAGGGCTTTTAACTGCTGAGCATCTCTACAGCTCTGATGATAGAAACTTTTTAAAGTTCACACTAGCTTTGCAACCACAAAAATTGCTTGTGAAAATAGCTTTGTATTTCTATATTAATTTGGAAATGGAAAGAAGGAGAAAGGAAGCAAGCAAGCAATGGAAGAAGGAAGGAATGAAGAGAAAAAGCTAAGTAATATAAATGGGATTTATGCTCATCTTGCGATCTAGCTATGTAAAACTCACACACATGAGACTCCATTCAAATTAAAGTCCTGGGTTCAATCTACAGACCTCTTGATTTGTCTTACAACATCATATGAGTATTTTGAAACAAGGAAACTTTGTTTTTATTCACAGTGTCACATATATTGCTTAACATAGTGCCAATTCCTAATAAGGTTTACATAATACAACTGTTCAAACTATCAGTCGAGACAGAGCTTAGACTAACCCAAGTCCCTCACCCTACAAAATGGGAAATCAGTTCAGTGCAATGTGCTTCAGATATGCCTAAGCTCAGCTAGAGTCTTGCTTTGTTAAATAGCATATTAATTAATAGCTACTTTCTGGTCACCTCTCCTCACTGTTTGCCTGACAAATTCACCCTGGATCAGGGAACCAGGCTTCAGGTTTTGAAGACTTCAAAGGGGTAACATAAATTTATATCATTTCAAGGGATGATCCAGCTTCCTTGATGGCAGCATGATTCTATTCATGAAGTCCCCAAAGCAAAAATGTTCCAGCACTGAGCAAAATAAACAGTTATGTTTAGAGGAGGGGCAGAGTCAGTAAATCCCCAGTATATAATTGCTTACAAAGAGACTGGAATGTTTACATAGAGGGAGACAAGCAAATAGGACTGCTTAGAAAAGGGTGAAGGGATTGGCTTTGTTCAAACATGAAAGGGAAAGGAGGTGGTAGTTAATTAATGATCTTCAAGACACAGCTTTGCTCTTTGACCACAGCTGATAACAGCCCCAGCTTCTTATCAGAACTTTAAGTGCATAATAGAGCAGAAAGGATTACTGTAAGTTACATTATGTAAATTTTAAGTTTTCCTGCAATTTGGACAGGATAGTTTTTAAATATCTTCTTATGAAAAGCTTTAAAGAAAGACAGCGTCACGTAGCCTGTGAAGATAAAAATATAGACTTGTCCAAAGGAAAGGCTCATCCCAGCACACCTCAGGAGCCTCACAATGTCCTGCCCTGATCTGAGATTAGGGCCTTTGATTCGTTTAAATCCTTGATGACATTTGTGGGATATCCATTCAATGGAAATGATTATCTACTGTTTCCAGGATTATTTTATTCAAGAAATCCCAGGTGACCCCTGAACTACTGAGTTTGGTCTAACATAAACTCAGATCTAGATTAGATCAGGGAAAAAAATCTGTTTGTCAAGGCAATCATGACAAGGATATTCAAAATATAAAACCTGGCATGAGTGGTGCATGCATAGCTGGAAGGTTCTAGTGATTTTCAGGCTTATGGAAAATCCTACCATCATATGATATTTATGCACTGCTGGTATATGATCTGGAAGTTTCTATCATCAGTCATCTTATTTTAATGATGAAATCATTCTTAGGAATACATTAAATCTACAAATATCTCTGAAATGGTTTTTCTTTTAAGTCATCTCCAAACTTTCTAGACTATAAAGATTGGGGGTGGGGTGGGAATTCATGACTCCATTTGGATTTGGATTTGAGGATGCCAGACAGGCTAATAGCATTATGCATTGGTTAGAGACTGATATTGAAGGAAACCACAAAGCTCTGAGCAGAATAGAAGCTTTGGGAGGGGAAATGTATCTCTCTATGCTGGTTTATGATGTCTGTAGCTGTTTGTATTATGAATGCTAATTATGTTCCCAAAAACTATTTGAGGAGAATGTCTGCACTTAGTTTTTGGGAAGCTGCCCCAAGTTGGTTCTGATTGGTAAATAAAGATGCCAACAGCCACTAGTTAAGTAGAACAGACAGGGGTGGAATTTTAGGATTCTTAGGCTTAATATCAGGAAGAGAAAGAGAAGGAGGAGATCCAGGATGTCAGAAGAGTGTGGAGCTCTCGAGAGAAGAGATGCCATACCTGAGAGGAGTGCAGGATCGAGAGGCATGGCTGCCATGTGAAGGAGCCAGGAGAATACAGCTCATAGTATGAGGCAGTTGGGCAGCCCTCTGGGTCCAGAGCAGCCAAGATAGAACACAGAATAAATAAGTAATAACTTGGGATTAACATTGTGGAGGTTAGGCAGTGGTCCAGCTATTGAGTTGTTTAAGGCATATTAAAGCATAAAGTCTGTGTCTGCTTCATTCCGGAACATAAACCATGAGGCAGGTTGCAAACTCGCTGCTGGGAATTCATATTACTTATTTCAATAGACATCAATTACTTAACTTTCCAGAGTTTTGAAAAATGGGTTTTAAATGCTCATTATTAAAATTTAACTCTAGGGGGAGGCAACAGGGGTTTGTTCTTGTTGTTTTTGTTTGTTTGTTTGTTTGTTTTTTTGGAGGGGAAACTGGGAAAGGAGAAATTTACATGTAAATAAAGAAAATATCTAATTTAAAAAAATAAAATGCAAAAATAAAATAAAATAAAATTTAACTTGTAGAACTTTTGAAATAATTTTACAACCTATGTAAATGTTCAAGTTGGCAAGCTTGCTTAACTGAATTTAATACCTAGAACCCATGTAAAGGAATACTCCACTGATATGCCTTAACATGTGTGATCATACCTATACTTCATGCATACATGCAATCAATCAACTTCTTGTGAGATGGGGCTAGAGAGATGGCTCAGCAGTTAAGAGCACTGGCTGTTCTTGAGGACCTGGCTCAATACTTAGAACCCACATGGCAGTTGACAACTGTTTGTAATTCCAGTCCCAGGGGATTCAACTACTTCCGGTTTCCACTGCTCAGTATGCACATGCTGCACAGAAACATGAAGACGAAACATCATACACACAAAATAAAACTAAACATCTCTTTTTATTTCAGGGTAAATATTTATGATTTATTATCTACTACTTTTTAGATTTTATTTCCCATTTCCTTCTGATTATATATTTCCAAGTAGTATACATACAGTCTATACTATATAAAATAGTATATATTGGTTGGTTATATGTTCTATCTTTCCAGGTACCTTTGTAACTAGCTGCTCTGGTGGTTTGAGTGAGAATGTCCCCCATGAGCTCATATATTTGAATGTTTGGTTCCTAGGCAGTAAACTACTTGGGAAGGATTAGGAGATGTGACTTTGTTTTAGAAAGTGTGTCAATGTGGATGAGCTATGATTTTTCCAATGACCCATGCCATTGCCAGTTATCCATCTCTCTGCCTTGTGCTTGTGGATCAAATGCAAGCTCTCAGCTACTGCTCCAGTGCCATGCCTGCCTGCCTGATGCCATGATCCTTGCCATGATAGTTACTGACTCTAAGCCACTAGAACCACATTAAGTGCTTTCTTTCAGTTGTCTTGGTCATCATGTTGTGTCATGGCAATAGAAAAGTAACTAAGACAGCTACAGTGCTTTGATTATAGGGAGACGTAGGCTTTACAAGTCAAAGTTCCTTCGTCCTCCATAGATTCCACCACTATGTAGTTATAAATCCACTTCTGACTATAGTGGCTACTAAAAAATCAATAACTTCCTGGAGAATAAAAACATATAACCAGTGTATACAGAGAAATGCCACTAACTGTAAAGGGCAAGGGAGATTTTTTTTTTTTTTTTTTTGCAGTGGTAGGGATAACTGGAGACTCATAGTTGAGACTTGACTTACTGCTCCATCCCTCCCCACAAAAGAAACAAACAGTCTAGACAGGAAGCCTTTGAAGAGAACTTGTAAAATTTGTGATGGGCTTGCTGAAGTATAGCTTCTCACAGTTGATGGCTTCTGGTAGGGGTGGGAATAGGGAAGAATTCTGTTTTCTTTAAGGGACAGAGCACTCAGAGTTTAACTATGTTCTGGTGAGTATATGGGCAACACAAAGTGGATTTGGTATTTCCTTCTTTTTGGGGGGAGGGAGGTCACAAGGTTAAAGGAACGGACCTGTGAAGATTGGGAAGTAAATGTGATCTGGTAGGTGCATTATGTAAAATTCCCAAATAATCAATAAAAATATTAAGCTGGATAAAAAAGAAAGGCAAAGCTTCTAGAGTGATCTAATTAATTCTAAACCATTCTTAATGCCAAAATAGTCTCAAGTTTCCCAATAAAAATCTATGGGCTCTGTAGATGGAAAGTAAAAGATTTTCTGAAAACTTCCTTGTCCATGACATGTAATTTGATGCTAATTCCCTTCTCCTGTGAGGGGCAGTGAACTAGGAATAAGTCAGCACTAGGGGGATTTCCTGTAAACCTTCTTCCCACCTTAATTTGTAAAATAAAGGCTAGGGCCAGTGATTGGGCAGTGAAAGGGAAGGTTGAGCTGAAAGTTGTTAAAAAGAAAGGGGAGTGGTAGAGAGAGGGGGACAGAGGAGGAGGTGGAAGGAACGAGGAGCAGAAGCACGGGTCTCATAGATGCAGAAGATGGTAGTGTAGTGGTAGATCTGCCCAATCAATGTGCACAGCTTGTATTCATATTAATTGAATTGTGTTTTCATTGCTGGGACATATTTGGGTTGGAGATTTAATGAAACAAAGGGCTTCACACATCCACTTACACTATGATCTCCTTGGATAGACAATTGCACTAGTTTGTTTGAAAACACATCAGGGATCAGGAAATTTCAGAGATGACCTGAATTAGGCTTTGCTGTGTAGGCTTGTTAAGAACAGGTAGGTAACTTCAGCCTCCTATTCTATTTACTTCAGTTTAAACTAGTGATTCCACACTGCACCTGGTTTGGGCGCGGGGCACGGGGCAGGAGGGGGAGATTTCACAGGATAGAATCAGTAAAATGTAAGCATGAGAGTGCTTTGCCTGCAAACACGTATTTAATGCTAATCCATTTTTTTTTTTTTGCTAATTCTTACTAATTCTCTTGTTCCTAAATTTCTTAACTGATCTATAGAAGATTTACAGGGCTAGCACTGTCCCAAAGGATAGGATTTCCCAACCACCCACTGGAAAAAGGAATGTGCATTTCAAAGTCATGTGTGCACCCTTACAAGCTAAAATTTATCTTTGATTTTTTTTTCAAAGCTCCAGAGACTGCCTGAAGTTGCATTTTGAGAAGAAGAAATTCTGGGGTTATCCCCTTTATAGTTAAAAGAGACTTTCGAATGTAATCTGTTCTTTCTACCATAGCTTGGGGCTTTCAACAGAAAGAAAGACAAGGAATATTGAATTCAAGTTTCTATGACCTACTCTTTCAGAATTAGCAACCTTTTGAACATTGTTCAGATGTAGTGATTTCTAGCCCACTGTCATGATCTATCCTCAGGATTTAAATTTGTGGGGCGGAGTCAAACTTTCAAGATACTGAAGACTCACTCATATGTGTTAGGCTAAAATATAAGCATCTATTTCTTGCCTTCATTCATATGCCTACCACTGAAATAGAAACTATCATTTTACCTTGGTTACTAAGTAAAGAAGATCACATGTACCCGTCTAAGAGCTCCCATGAACTTCTCATAGTCTTTACAGTTGCAAATGTTAGTCTTTCCTCTAAGTGAATAAATTAGATGTTGTATAAGCAGGGGGCATTGCAGAGTGTCCAGTCATTAATGATGTCCATGGAAAAATATGGAAAAAAGGGAAGAAAAGATTGAAAATGACAAATTAGGATGGATAAAGAAACGACAGAAATAAGGAGGGGTGCAGTGTGTTTGTGGGGCAAAGTTGATTATGAAGGAAGAGAGCCAATGGGAAATAGAAATCCCTTAAACACTGAACATCTACCCTGTACATACAGCCAAAACTGTGAACATCATAGTTGCAGTTTGGCTAGCCATCATTTTTGCTTTACTGGAAAAAAAATGAAGAAAAACACAAACAAAAAAAATTGTGACAAACTAAAGTCCTAAAATCTCCTCTTTATTTACTTGCATTATGTTGTAGAGATTCAATATGGCTCTCATGTTCCTGTTTAAGTTGACAGTTTCCAAGTTCTTTACTTCCTTACATTATAGAATGAAAGTTTTGATCCAACCTTTTGCTTATACCTACAGACTTTACACTCTTTCCCAAGATATGTAGTTGAATGAATAAATCAATGAATACTTTTTTCTCTAATACATATAACTATTGTTAGATCTTGTCATGCTTTCAATGGTTGGAAAATGTTTGTTTTCCCTGCTTGCAAGATGTTTTAGGTGTTGGCAGAGCAACAAGGTTACTCAGTGTGCAAAAGAGCTTACTACACAAGCTTGATGACCTGATTGATTTCCATTCCTTTTGTGTAAATGTGGATGCAGAGAAATGACTCCCAAACTATTGTTCTCCGATCTTTACACACATACAATGCCATGCATCCATCCAAATACACACACACACACACACACACACACACACAATTATGCCTAATTATACCCCCCCACACACAAACCTAATATACTTGAGAAATAATGATGCTTTTTTTTTTATGGGAAAGATGATTCAGCCTATAAAGAGCTAAGCATGTGTACATGAAGACACAAGTTCAGGTTCCCATTCCTGATTTATAATCTGGACATGAGGCTGTACATTTTCTAATGTTGAGAAGGCAAAGTCAGGTAAATCCCCAAGGCTCCTCACTGAGATAGTCTATTTGATAGGTTCAGCGAAAGGCTGTCTGAAAACAATAAGGTAGAGAAGAGACTGAGGAAAACAAACTTTCCTGTTTTCTCACTAACTGTTAATTTGACACAGCCTGGAATCCCCCAACAAGAGAGTCTTCACTGGGGAATTGTCATATTAGACTAGTCTGTAGACAAGCTTGTGAAAGTTTGTCTTCATTATATGTATGTGTATATATATATCCCTATAAGTGAATGAACCAGAGCCATCAATTAGCATTACTTCACAGTTTCTGCTTAAAGTTTTTGCCTTAAGCTCTTGCCTGTTAATGATAGACTGTAAACTGGAAGTGGAAGCCAAATAACTCCTTCCCTTTTGTAAGTTGTTTTGTGTCAGTGTTTTACTATAGCAACAGAGAAATAACTAGGGTACAGCTAGTGTCAATCTATTTCTGGTGGGCACATGACTACACATACATGTGTGCACATACACCTGAACGCATATACCAGACACAACTTTTACACATGTATATTCACAGACAGACAGACAGACAGA
>JADRCD010137781.1:0-11361 GCA_019843815.1 Montemys delectorum | reverse complement strand
TACAGAGATTTCAACAAGTGCTAAAAGTACTGACAATAAATGACTGTTGAATGTTCAGCTCTTCGTGAAACAACTAAATCACCTCCTCTGCTGCTAAAGAAACAGCCAGAAAGAAGAGAGAGGAATTCTGCAGTAGCTGAGGAATAAGTAAGAGTGCTATGGAATGTCATCTACAGTTTAAAACATAAACATCGCAATCATGACAACATACTAACTGGTGAAGTTCACAAGACTACACAAAAAGAGGCAAGAAAGTAGGATTGGGGTTACCTGTAAACACTAAGGAGTGAGAGGAGTCAAAAGTACAGGGGTGAAGGGGCTACAGGAAATAAATCAGAGTGTACACTGTACTAGTGCATGGCATTGTCAAAAACAAGTCAAAACCACTTAAAATGAGTACAAGAAGCAAGCAACAAATTCATACATTCACAGAGAAGTAAAAGTTGCATAACCACTTGACTGAGTTTTAGTAGTTTTTGTACAGTTCCAGTGTGACTCTATTTCTGCTTGTTCATCACTGAAACTTTAGCCTTTCAAGCACAGACTTAAGATCCATCACCTAAGGACTGAGAAACTATCTCATAGACAAAACTAGACTCCAGAGCTAGCTACATTCCATTTCTAAAACCAAGAGTTTGTTTGCCTTCATCAGACCATATTCTTCTTCTTTGGAGAGGGGTGTTGTCCCAGTCATTTGGGCTGAAGACTGGGGTTTAAATTTAAGCTCCTTGAATTAGGATCCAAGAATGTGCCCCAAGGCTTTCACAAGTATTTCACATGCATCTAAGTGGCCACTAAGGAGCACTGAGCCTTTCATCTCCAGATGTCATCCTAAATCCATCTGAGGCTTCTCTATGGTGATAAATGCTACAATTATGCTTATCACCTCCTACTTCCTGTGCTAGCTTAGAGTGACTTTTTCCCATGTTCCTGGTATTTCACTGTTGCTGTTCAAGAAGCCACAGGCAAAGCCGGTACTAAGATGATGTTGTCACTAGGCAATCGAATAACAATGTGCCTGTTTATACCATGTACAGCCTCAATAAACCAAAGGCACAGAAATTTCTCTAAATAAAATGACATTGAGGCCTGGTGAAGATTATAAAATGTAGATGATGATTGTAGTTTTACATTTCAACTCATTTTTCCATGAACACATATGACCATTACAAGGCTGAACTTGAAGTCCACTTATGTTTTAAACTATAGAATCATTTTATATGTAATGTGAACCAAATCTGAAATCTGTATGCATGCACAGAAATAAAACACATTTTAGCACCTAATTATACTTCTGGATGTGTCAAAATAAAATTAATCACCAGAACACTTTAATCTAAAAGTAAATGAAGGTAATTATAACCCAGTTTTAAGATAGTAATTTTAAAAACAAAAATTCAAGTTAGCAGAACACTTAACACTATAACAAAGGAAATAAATGAAAACACACTTAGTCTTTTAATTTTTCTATTGCAATAAAGTCACACCTCAACAGTAACTGTATTATTTCATGGAAATAATTTTTGTTTTATACTTGTGAGAATTCAACTCTCTTTATTCTATAAATCCATTGACTCCTTCTGGTCTGAGATTTCCCACTACACAATGATCCAGCTGGTCTAACCAATGCAAAGGGGGTGACTGTCAAATGCACTTACTATAATAATAGTGAAAGTATTGTTCTGAGGTGAGATAGTTCAATGTCCGGAAAGTAGATGAAAAGGAATATCTATAAATATGTTAACTAGGTGTGGTTAAGAAACCCTGGAAACATCCAAGTGAATCTATGAACAGGAATCGTTTTAGGTGGATATAGTGACTGACACAGACAGAAATGCCAGCATTCCATGAGGGATGAGGATCTTGAGATCAAGGGAAGTCTAAGCTCCATGCCAAGGTCCATTCCCACAAAATAAGTAAATAAATAAAATAAACTGCATTTCCTATTAATATCTCATTTTATACATGTTTTAAAGTACTCTCACTTGTTGTATTAAAACAGATTGTTTTCTCATCCAGTACACAGCAACCACCATTTCCCCTCCCTCCACTTCTCCTAGCTCTCTCCACCTCCTTTCTCCCCCAGATCTGCTCCCCAGTTAAAGTTCATAAGACACACCAAAAGGCAAAATTCAGAGGCCCCATAGAAACCTAAAAATTCTCAGGGCCCAGAATTGTCATTGCTGATTCTTACCCCCATTATGTCTATTATGAATAACTTAATGAAAACTGCGGTGTAGAGATCAGTGGGGAAATGCCTTCAACACAGGGTGAATAGTTTCTGTTGAATCTTGCCAGGAAATGCCGAGAAATGATGGCAGAGAAGTGGCTTTGGATTTGAGAATATGAAACTCAGCAGTATTTGTAAGACAACTCTTTTACAACTCTTTTAGAGGTGGATGGAGATACACAGCAAATCTCTGCCAAGTAAACGGGAAGCTGGAAAGCGGAGACTGGAGAAGGAAGGAAGTCCTGGGGATATGAAATCTTTGCTCTTCGTTTTGCTTTACTAAGGACAAAGTTGAAATATGATATAATAAGGTAGCAGACTTGACAGAGGAGACTCTTGGTTTTTACTGGAATATACTGAGTTTTGTTTAAGTCGTTGAAACAAGAGTCATACAAGAAAAGAAAAGATAATTAATATATACTTGTAAAGGTTAATTTGTGGGATCTGGTTTTCATGTGAAGACCATATAGGATAGGAATAAAACAAAAAGGAGCAGAAATGGATACGAAGCAGAACTCTTCATTCCCAGGTGAATGAATCCCCCTGCTGCTCACTGATTCTTTTTCACATTCTACCCAGTTTTTACTTTTTTCCAGAAACAGTTCTCCCTTTAGTGGTGAATACCATCCCTGTGCCTCTCTGTGGTGGTAGCCTTTCCAATGTTAAATCTACCTATCTATTTCTCACTGTTCAGGTGAGTTCCCAATGCTTGGACCTGTGTCATCTATGAACTGTAAGCCCGTTTTCTGCTAAAATGCAGGTCAAAACTCTTTAACTTACTTTGAATATTTGTCTTTTGTTTACTTACTGCTTGAAGGTCATTTGCCTTTGGAATCAGTCCTAGCCCTTGGTCTTTGTGTCTGTAATGAAAATATTGCCCTTCTACTGTGTGGATACTCTTTGTAGAGCACACCTTACTAAGGGCCATCATTACATTACAGGGTCTATTAACCAAATGATTTAAATATAAAAATGTGGAAAAAACTATGCAAAGTCACTAAACTATACAGATTAAGACGTATATTCATATTGAAAATGCAATAAAAGTAATTTGTTGCCTAATTATAGAAAAAATAATTAGAGGTTGTCAGAAAAAATCTTACCATATGGTCTTGCAATACAAAAATGAATCTATCCTGTGCATAAGCACTAGACTTGGCATATGAGAGATAATCCAACATTTACAGATGTTTTTTAAATTTCAAAATAGCTACCAGCAAATTTCCTGACTTCTGGCCCTACAGAAAGTGATGCTGACAATCTTCAGAAGCAATCACCATATATGACATAATGAGACATGCATGCTTGTCACATCAGTCTAATAAAATCACAAAATATACTATTTTAATAAACTGTCCATATATATTCTTTTCTTGGAACTTCCTCGGTTCTATAGAGTCCTTACTAAAATTCACACACATCAATTCATAAAATTTAAATATCTCATGTTTCAAACTGAACAATATGATGCAACAGAGAGGGTCTATTTTTAAAGCTTGCCTGTACACAAGACAGCATGTTCTGTACAGAAGCTAAGAGAGCTTTGGTTAATCTGATCGTCTTCAAGTCAATTAAGGGTTTTAAATGAGCTTCTGTTGTCATTTATCCTTCCAACGATCTATGGCTCCTCTATCTTATGGCAACAATGTTAATACAAGGCTCGTACAGAACGTATTTTGAGCTTAGTATTACATTTGCTGGATATATATAGACATTTTGTTCAAATCATAAATCATACAGCCTTGGTCTCAAATCAAAATAACAATGTTTAGTTGTTTAGTTGTAAAATATTTAACCTTCACTTTTATGATGTATAAATAAAAGAAAATCAGCCATTCTCTCATAGTGAATGAAGAGATGGAGGGGTGTGCCATTTACAGATAGTTCAGTTACTGGCATATATTAGATTATCAGTAAGTGTTGGTTTCTTTCCTCTTCCACCCAAATTAGAAAGGTAGAGCACAGGATGACTCTGAAAAGCACACAGCATCTCACAAACCATCCCAGGAAGCAAAAGGGTGCAAATCAGAGGCCTTTGTCTTCAGTTACAACAACAGCCAGTTAATCAGCTGAACTATAAAGATCTATTCAACACATACGTCCTGCTTCTAAATATTAGCAGGGTTGGGTACATACAATAACAAATCCTTGTTAAAGACTTCACCCCACCCAAAACCCCAGCTAGTGATCCAAAAATAGAAACTATCTGGGGACCAGACAGGGACAGAGTAGTGTTTATCCACAGCCAGTAAAAGCTCACAAGTGTCAGGGATGATGGGTCAGTAGCGCCATCTATGTGTGAGAGAAGTATATGCGCATCTTGGTAATATCTCCAGGTAAGTGTTTCTGTATGTAAAACAAGAGTCACAGCATGAACACTGTGTATAGTCAGGAGCACTGGCCAGATTGTAACTTCAATTCAATATTTTAAGCCAGCGGTTTTGATTTAGGGATAGGGACACTGAAATTTAACAAATGGGAGAAATTGTTGGAAAAAAAAAAACCTACTACCGTCTAAAAGACACTTTAATGAGGAGCACATAGTAGTTCAGGTACAGAGAACGGCATAAGGAGCTTAACCACTGCTTTTACTGAAAGTTTATGCCCCTCCACTCAGCCCTCACCATCTAGTAAGTACTATTTTCCCTTTTGATTCAATAAATTTGTGCATGTAAGGTGCTACACAGCAGTGGAACCATACAGCAATTGTTTTCTCTGGCTAGTTTCATCCAGCATAGTGTTCTTAAACTCCATCCAAATTGATATGAATGCAGAATTCCTTCTTGCCTATGTGTACCTGTCTATGTGATGCAATTTATCTGTTCTGCATGAACAGTTAAGTCATTTCCTCACCTTGGCTCATCTGAGGAAAGCTACAGGAACATACCAATTCTCTCCTTTCCATCTTTGAGATCCTGATTTCAATTCTTTGGGAAAATATACATGAATGAGATGACTGAATCACATTATTTAGCTTTGTGATGGCTTTCCATACTGTTGCCCATTATGTCTACTATTCATTCTCACTGACACTGTTTTCTGGTTCCAGTTTGTCCACAACCTTAACTGACACCTCTTTGAACAGCCCCAGTGACTTGGCCCTGACTGGGAACAATAAAAGAATGAATAAATTATGAACAGACAACAGAAAAGCTCAGATGAGGCAGACTGTACTCTTAACTAGAGAAACCACATCCCACCCCTCAAGGCCATTGTGTTTATAGAGTTGAACAGGGAGGTAGATTTAGTGCATACATCTCAAAAGGGGGCAGAAGTTGTGGTAACAGCTGGGTCAAAGGGCTAGTTTTACTTGGTAGAAACAGTCTATATGGAGAAGTTTTGAGGCTATAAATGCCTGGGGTCAGAGGAGCTATGTATACATTTTCTGTTCACACTATTTATGCTTTGTCCCCTGAGGAATGCTTTTCTATGAGCCTAACTAACACCAGGGCTTTGTCATTTTCCCATTGGTCTAAGGCTATGGAATCCTTGACATGGCTATGTCCATATCAACACTACACACTCATTTGGGACATCCCTCACACTGGGCTTCCTCTGCTCCCAGTCTTTGGTAATACTTGACATCCTTTATAATAGTCATGTGATATCCAGTTATGCCACTGGATACTGTCATTTTTCTGTCTTTGTTGCCCGGATGACTGAGTGTGTTGAGTGTGATTTCATATGCCTCTTAGATGCTAGCATGTTCTCTTTCACAAACTTGTCTGTTGAGGTTCAAAATATTAACAATGACTACCAATGATATCTCTTATCTCCAATGTCAGAATCGTACTTAAATTATAATTTTAATATTATAATAAACTAAAATGAATATAATGTCCATCAAGTGATAGACAGAGTTAAATACTATTGACAATTATGTTATGCCATCGGTGGTTCTCCCTATCTTACATTTGTAATTTTCATTTCAAGAAAAATGTAATTTTTGGATTCTGCTAAATTTAATCTCTTTTATTTGTTTTTTTGTAATTGAATTCAGTGTCTTCTGTAAGACATATTTCTTCCAGGTAACTACAGCAAATCAAAAAATTAATTGCAATTTTGAATTAGCTGAATTTTTCTTTCATTTTATAGTTTTCAGGCATTATGTTTTCTTCATTGTAATAATTACCATTGTATATTACCATTGTAATAATAGGTGTGTAACAGTAAATATATCTACATTGAGTATATAGTATTCTTATTTTTAAGCATTAATATACCAAATGGAAATCACTGTTCAATTAAATCGGTCTAAAATGGTGTCTAAGAATCCTTGTTCAGCTAATTGCAAAAGGGCAGAAGAAGTCACTGGGAAGAGGGAAGACTTCACATCCAGGCTGTTGACTAAGTAAGCCCTTGGCAGTACTGTATATCAAATGTCCCTTGACATTTCCTTTAGTGTTTGATAAAACCCAGGACTCCTAACATTATATTAGTGGATTTACAACGTAGTAAGTTTTTCAGACTGTAAAGAAAAGCAAAATTGTGTTTCATTGAATATTCTAATAAAGGTTATTTTGCTCCTTTGAACATACATGGATCTTCACTAACAAAACTTAGAAGGTATAGTGGCAGGAGACTAAAAGTTACTGAATTTCAGCTATCATCTACATATTTTATATGTGCACTTCTCAGTCTGCACAGTAGTCAAGGATTTTAATATTTTCATCAACAGGTGAAAAAGTGAAACCTTGAATTGTAAAATAATTTATATAAATCCAATGACATTAATGAGCAACAGTATCAAGATCTATGTTCCAAACCCAACTTCAGTGCATGTTTGCGCCATTAGCTTATTCAACACACATAAAGAAATCATATGAGGCAGGCACAGTAGCACCCATCAGTAAACCTGGTTCTTTTGGGGTAGAGATGAAAAGACTGTGAACTCAAGGCCAACTTGGACTACACAGTAATACTTTTTATCAACAAAGATAAAAATTAAAGAAAAAATAATATCGAAAATTTTATGATTTTCAAAAATCCAAGCACAAAGGAATGAATTTTTGTTTGATTCTGTTAATAAAAGCAATCAAAACTAAGGACCACTTACTTGTGTTAGAAGCTTAGGTAGTGCTGGTGACTGAAGAGGGTCACAAATACAGATTCTGCTGCTTTTGAATCATTGTGCTGATAATTCACAATTACTTATTTTATGACAATTCATCAAGTTATGCACTGATGGTTTCTATATTCTACATACTGTACTTATAAAAATATTAAATTTTAGATAAATGAGGTGTACTGCATGGTATTTAGGCTTAAGCTCATTTCATAACATACTGCTCTTTGGCTTGCATAAAGTCTAACATCTTAGATTTGAAAAGCTAAGCAGAATATCTTTCCAAATCTACATTCATTTAAGACATCTGTAATTCTATTTCTGAGCCCATCAAATCCCTGGAGGTCAGAGATAAATATTTTAAAAAATATATGTATGAACCATTTATACACTGACAGCAACATCACAGATGATTTGGATCAAGAATTGGCCTCTGTTACCAATGATATGTCTTGACTCTTACTATATCAAGTTGTTTGGAAAACACACCACAGCTCTGATTTGTCCTCACTCCCTTAGTATAGTAGTTTAACTACAACCAAAAAAATAACAATAATAATTTGGAGTGTACATTTGGAGTCAAAAAATATTCCTGCTCCTTCTTACTCCATCTATTGAACAGCTCTCTCAGCCTATAGCCTTTGACAGAATGCTTTGAGGTAGTACACAATTTGTAATATCTAAATTGAAAATGGTATAGAAGAAAACAAAGGAGGAAGAGAAAAGTTGAGCCTTTAGAACTAGATTATGAAAATTTTTGATAAACTGTTAGAATATTTTTCTTGGGTCAATGTTTAGAGTTAATAGCTGAAAAATTCAAATAGATAAAAGTGTAAGTCAGAAAATACTATATGTAAAATGAAATAGGAAGTAGAGAATGTTATCAAAACCCAGCAAATGCATTTAATTTGCATCTTCATTGAGCAATTACTGCTCAGTTCCAAGCTAAAGGGCTGGGGAAAGATAAGTGAGACCAAAAAACATGTTCTACTTCTAATCAATTGCACTTTGCCAATGATAGAAATCCCAAGTCATTTCCCTAGGAAACCCTGAGATACACTCAATGTAGATGGGCAAAGCAAACTAGACAGAGTAGCAACCTATCAGCTTGAATGGTACTTTGAAAGTAAATCTACCTGTCATGTATATTATAGCATCTTAAGCACCAGAAGTCAACAAGAAGACTAATTTAAGTCCCAGTAACTCTCTTGACCAATAGAACCACTCCGTGTTATGGTAAGGTTCTTGAGAACGCTTACATACTGTATTTCCAAGGACTAGGTTTGTTGTGGGGACCGCTTGTTCTGCATGATGAGAGTTCTGGTCAGGTGGGCAAAAAATTCGGCGAGTGACAGAGTTGACACAAGGAAGTGCTGAGTCTGAGTGTATTTCTTAAAAATGGCATCAGGCTTTTACAGTCATTACAAAAGAGAAATGAGAATTCTGGCAGCTCAGCGGCCTAGGTACCACTGAGGCCAATTGAAACACATTGGGTCTAAAATAGCCACCTCTTCTGGGCAGGCGCTACACCCCGAGGGACCTAGTGCTCTGGGCCTGGCGGGGGCCGGGGGGGGAGGGGGGCTGCAGACTGCATGAGGCTCGGAGCTCGAACCTGAATGAATAAGTCTAAGTCCAAGTTCATGTCTAAGTCTAAGTAAGTCTTAGTTCATGCACAAAGTGAAAACTACGTTTATATAGTAAACAGAAAACAGGGTGAATGACAAAAGTCCTGTAGGCAGGTGAGGGTCACATCAAGGTCAGTAAGATCAGAGAGCAAGACAGAAGTCACATAGGCAAATGACAGTCACATCAAGGTCCAGAAGATAGGCATTCAGGTGCAAAGCAGAAGAGCAGTGGTGCCCTCCCCGCTGGGGCTATTTTGGCAATCCCAAGCTAATTCTCTGGGTCTGCTAGAGGCAAGCACCAGGAAGTCCTAATCTAGTAGTTCCTGAAAATGCTCTTCAGCTTCCTTGTGAGAAATTCCAAGCTAACGACAGCTTAGTAATAAATTAGGATATATTGGAATGTTGTGCTGGCTAGGGAACAATGTTTAATCTTAGTTTTAACTATTTAGGAATCATTTCTTGGGGCACCTTTATGCCTGAATAAGAAGGCATGTTGAGTATTAGAAAGACTAATCTGGAACACGTCTGAGTTAGAAGATGCCAATGACTGACTTCAACACAAACTCCCTTTGAAGTCATAACGCCTCTTGTCCATGATCAGGCTTTTAACCCTGATATTGCAGACTTTACTGGAGTAGATGAGTGAGCATGGCACCATATGACATCTCAAAATATTAATCTGTGCAAATCAATGCCTCCTATACTAAGTTCAAAAAATACGTTACCAATAGTCAAAATCATTTGTTAGTCTCAGTAATAATGAGCTCAATTGGCATGGATTATAAAAGAAGATAGATTGAACATAGATTATGGCCCTAGTTATAAGGCATCTTTAGAGTTGATGTATACAAATTAACCAGATTTATCCTGTTACATATATTATGTATATAACAATACTCTTTATTTATTGTTATATATGTAATAAGAAACATATATAAAATTATTACATATATTTAGTATAAATGTCCTGTGCAAAGAAAAAAATGTACAGGTAATATCCTAAACCTTAAAGTAAAAATTTTCATGTCTAGAAAGTTCACTACCATTCTTACTGATTTTTATAAAGACAGAAAATGTGGAGATAGTATGATTGGTGCAGAGTTCTTCAGTCGCATCCTGAACATATAGGCAAATAGACTGATATTGTCATATGAGGAAGAAAGAGAGTCCTCACAAAAAGAACATTTTCCAGCCTTCAACACAGCATAAGCTATCAAGCTCAGAGAAACTGGGTGAGAAGGGCTGAGGCAGCTAGACGCTTTGCATGCAGGGAGAAAAACACTTGGTTTCATATACACTAAATATACCATGAAACTTGTCAAAGTTCTCATGGTAAATTCTGCTTCTCATTTAGTCATGTACATGGGGCTAAAATACAGAGGCTTACATGACAGGCCACATGGAAGATATCTTTCTAACATACATTTGCTCCAAATGGGTTTTCAAAACCAATGGGAAAAAACAAACACAGTTGAAAATGGGCCAGACAGCAAGCATCATTCAAAAGACATGCCCCAGAGCTTCACTTAAGACTATACTGTGCTAACTTTCAGTAAATCCAATAGAGATGGTTACAATTTACGTTCAGTTTACTTTCTATGTGAGACCTGAAAAATCATTAGAGAAATGGTTCTAATGTGGTAGTGTAACACACTTTTCAAAAGGTTCACGAGTGGGAAACCTTTGTCCAGGTTCTATCATAAAATATATTGACCCAGGGTAAGTACTTCAGAGTAAATGTCAAGGTGTGACTTTTGAAAATTACATTATTTGCTAATAATCAAAGTTTGCCATTTCAGGCACCAAATAGAATATGAGCCAAAAGACATAAACAAAGTTCAAAGAAGGCATTAAAGGAAAACAATGTGTGCCTTGTGGGTAGAGCAGGTGGCATTTGGATTGTACTGATTCCCAAAGGTTAAAGAAACAGAATGTCCTTGTCCAACATTGATCTGTCTTTGTTGGTAATGCTTTGTGATAAGAGGAGGAAGATGGTAGGACCTGTTTTACCTGCTCTTGGAATTCTCCACATGTATAATCCAGCAAAAAACCCTCTGGTCTTCATCTTCATGTCAGCTGTATCAACCAAGTTGTATCAAAGAACAATTTGGGTTGTTCTTGTTGGTTTGTTTGAGAAAATAACTGTAACCATTGAGAATTTGTTAAGGAAACAAACACAAAATTATGTCAGCACCTTATATTTAAACCATTAAGTCAAATTGCACAAAATGTCTCCAGTGGGTTACTTATGGTATTAATGTGACTCTCCTTGAGTATTCACTGAGAAATAGAGTAATTAATGTAACAAGACATTTTTTGCCTGCTTTTCTTTTGTATTCAAGTTTTATTCACAAACAGGAGGATCCAGTTCATTTTACAAGGAATTAATTTCTATTTGATGATGAAATTTTATGCAAGTGGGTTTATTAAAACTAAAAAAA
>JADRCD010137779.1:0-11103 GCA_019843815.1 Montemys delectorum | reverse complement strand
TTTTTTTTTTTTTTTTGGTTTTTTCAAGACAGGGTTTCTCTGTGTAGCCCTAGCTGTCCTGGCAGCCACTCTGTAGACCAGGCTAGCCTCAAACTTAGAAATCTGCCTGCCTCTGCCTCCCAAGTACTGGGATTAGAGGTATGTGCCACCACCGCCCGGCTCTGCTCCCTATCTTGAGTCTACTGACATCTCTGCTTCCTCCAGGCCAAGCTTCCCCGGGGCATCCACCAGGTACGGCCTCACCTACAGAACATCGACAATGTGCCGCTGCTCGTGCCCCTCTTCACCGACTGTACCCCTGATAGTGAGTATTGTGCACCCCCCTCTGCAGGGGTGGCTCACTATCCCTCAGAGAGCAGAGTGGAAGAATCTGGGGCTGGCTGGGGATCCATTGGGGCAACGCCGTGGACATTTCAGGGAGCCTGCTGTGGGTGCTCCTGTGCCCATGCTGCTGGGTGGGGTTGCTCCAAAGAGGAATGTAATGTACTCCCCTCTGCTTCCCATGGTTTGGGTCTGTGGGTTTGTACTGGCACTGCACGCGGCTCTGCTTGCCTGACTCTTGTGGTTCTGACTGCCCATAGCCATGCGTGAGATGATAAAGATCATGCAGGAGTACGGTGAGGTGACTTGCTGCCTGGGCAGCTCCGCCAACCTGCGGAACAGCTGCCTCTTCCTCCAGAGTGATGTCAGGTCAGCGAGAGGCACTGGGACTGTGGGCCAAGCTCTGCTTCTCAGATTGTGGGTGGACAGGCTGCGTGCAGCGCTAGAGGCTTGCCTTGGCTCAGACCCAGGGATCTGGGTCTGCTGGGGGAAGAGGAATGGGATGCTCCCATCTTGTGGTAGACAGTTGTAGAGTGTCCTTCATGGGTGAATTTTCCCTCCACTGAGCAGCATTGCCCTGGATCCCTTGTACCCATCACGCTGCTCCTGGGAGACCTTTGGCTATGCCACCAGCACCACCATGGCCCAGGCCGCGGACTGCCTTTCTCCCCTGCAGCTCTCAGGGCAGCTCAACAGCCTGCCTTGCTCCCTGACATTTCGCCAGGAAGAAACCATCAGCATCATCCGGCTCATTGAGCAGGTGGGTCTCAGGAGGTGTGTGTGGGGTGGAGGTGAGGGTCGCCCTGAGTGTGGGGGGTGGCCCTGAAGGCAGAACATGATAGTTCTGGGCTCTACAGACCTGTGCCTCCGGCCTGCTTGGCCTCTGTGGGAGGACTAGTGAATCTCCCCAAGGCACTTGAGTGTGGCTCGGCTCGGCGAGGCGCGTGGCTCCTAGTTGAGGCTTGTTGGAAGGCCTGAGGGGCCAGGCATACCCGGATCATAACCTGTCCCTCTCGATCCTCAGGCTCGGCATGCTACCTATGGTATCCGGAAGTGCTTCCTCTTCTTGTTGCAGTGCCAGCTGACCCTTGTGGTCATTCAGGTAAGCCAGGCTCTGTACAAGCATTGGCCCCTCTTCGTAAGGAAGGGAGTCTGGGTGTGCAGGATAGCCACAGGCCTCTGTGCATCCATCCTTTGGCTTTTGAGATGGCGCCACGTGTAGGAGTGTTTTCTTGTCCCTGGCCCTTAGCTTTGGGGCCTCCAAGTCTGGTGATACTTTCTTTCCTGCTGTAGTTCCTGTCTTGTCTGGTCCAGCTGCCCCCACTCCTGAGTACCACAGACATCTTATGGCTGTCCTGCTTTTGTTACCCTCTGCTCAGGTGAGAGGCCTTGAAGCTCCTCTGTGCCCTGCTAGTGAGCTTGGGGTGTCAGTGGGCATCCCATGGGGCCGAGTTTTCTGGCGGGATGGCTCAGGGCTGACGTCTGGCGCAAGGAGGCGCTGATGCGAGGCCCTTTGTCTTACCTCTCCTAACCACTGGACTCTCTCTCACTGCCCAGTCGGCGTCCCTGTCAGAGCTGGGGCACAGCAGTAACCTCTGTCCCTTTACCCATACTTAATTTCAGCATCTCTCTGTTGGGTAAACCACCACATAGCTCCATCATGTCTATGGCAACAGGCAAAAACCTTCAGTCCATTCCTAAGAAGGTAAGCAGGGCAGAGCCTCACCCGGGGCTCTCTGAGGGCCAGAGTAGGCCAAACTCTAAGGAGCTTGGGAAGACTCTGTGGAGGTCGGCCACCTGATAGGTGGTGGTCAGAATCGAGAAGAGCCTTGCTGGGAATGTAGTCCCCTGGGCCTTATCCCCAAGGCATGGCCACTTACGTGCTGAGGGCTTGCTGAATATTTAGAAGAGATGAGGGGGTGCCAGGCTTGCCCTGTAGCCTGCAGGAAGGCCACCTGCCCGCCCGCCCGCCTGCCATGGCAGTGACCGTCCTCCCGTGCGCACAGACTCAGCAGCACTTCCTGCTCTGCTTCCTGCTCAAGTTCAGCCTCAGCATCAGCTCGTGCCTCATCTGCTTTGGCTTCACGCTGCAGAGCTTCTGTGACAGCGCTCAGGCCCGCAACCTCACCAACTGCTCCTCAGTCATGCTTTGCAGGTGGGTCTTAGGGATTCCCCCATCCTCCCCCCCCCCCCCCCCCGTGGGCCCTCAGGAGGCCCAGCCTTTGTCTCCCTTTGGCAGCAATGATGACAGAGCACCAGCCTGGTTTGGGGATTTCGCCAATGGGTTGCTATCAGCTCAGAAGCTCACAGCTGCCCTGATTGTTTTGCACACTGGTAAGGACTCTGCCCATGGGGGCTGCTGCAAATGAGGAGGCCTCAGGGTGGGAGGCAAGACTTTGGGAAGCCTTGACACCCCACTGGCCGATCTCTCTAGTCTTCATCTCCATCACCCATGTGCACCGCACCAAGCCTCTGTGGAGAAAGAGCCCTCTGACAAACCTCTGGTGGGCAGTGACCGTGCCTGTGGTGTGAGTAGTGTTTAATGGTGGCTGCGGGACAGTCTTGGGGTCACAGGTGGGAGGAAGACGGGGCCCTCCTTCAACTAGTTGTACTAGGAAAGCAGGGAAGAAAGCACGAGGCCTCTGGGCTCACACAGGGCTGTGTCCTTCCACAGACTGCTCGGTCAGGTGGTCCAGACAGTGGTGGACCTGCAGCTGTGGACACACAAGGACTCACGGATCCACTTTGGGCTAGAAGATGTGCCCCTGCTAACATGGCTCCTGGGCTGCCTGTCCCTGGTCCTTGTGGTAGTCACCAACGAGATTGTAAAGCTACATGAGATTCGGTGAGCTTGTCGCTCCACTGGGCTCTGTCTGTCCCCTGAAGCTATCACCTCAGTGTTGGCACCTTGCTCAGACCTCTAGTCTGAAGGTCTACACCAGCCTGTTTGTTTTCTTGGCGCTGGATCGAGCCAGCTCCTGTAATATACTCCACCCCGGCTAGAGCCCTGGCACTCTACCAAGTAACCTAGATAGGTCTTGATCTCATAATCCTCCTGCCTCAGCCTTCAGGTAGCTAGAATTACAGGCCTGAGCCACCAGGCCAAGTCGTCAACTGTATCTTAATCTATTTCACCAGGGTCCGTGTCCGCTACCAGAAGCGCCAGAAGCTGCAGTTTGAGACTAAGCTGGGCATGAACTCTCCCTTCTGAGCCATTGGCCATGGTGGCCAGTTACCCAGCTTCCTGGAGCTAGAGCCAGACCTACTGGGAAGTTGGTATCACAAACTTTCCAGGGTTTGACTTTGTGCCTCACGGCATCGGAGGCTTAGCTGTGGGCACTGGAAACTACTGTCTTCCTGACTCGGGCTTTTCATGAAGAAGCCAACGGGTTGTAGCCATGGTCTGACAGGACTGCTTTGGCTCTTCCCTGGCCATGCCAGGGCCACTCTTGAATGTATGACCTCAGGCCCTTGGTAAAGGGATCCTTAGTCCTCTCCCCATGGGTTCCCCATCTTAGGGGTCCCCTCAGTCTGTTGGAAAGCAGAGGCTGCTGCTGTACAAGATGCTGTGTCCTCCTGCCCATGTCCCATCTTCCCAGATGGCTGCCCAAGAGCCCCCCTCCCCCGTCTTTCAGGCTTGAAGATGGAAAGGGTCCACCTCACCTGGGGCCCCCGTGTCAGCTGACCATAAGTCATCCACAGAGGACCCTGCCCAGGCACTGTGTGGCCCCTGTCCTTGTTCTGGGAGACATTTTTTTACTTTTTTTTTTTTTTTTTTTACTGGAAAATGAGCCTTTGGGGGAATGAATGTCAACTGGTTTATATTAAAATTGTAAATTGCTTAAAAAACATCTTGTGGTGGATCTGTGAAACGGCCAGGAAAGGTCCCTCCCAAGGCTGTAGCTCCCGGCACTCTACACAGATGAGTGTCCCCAGGTCTCAGTGAAGGGGTATCCCCAGATTTGGAGGTTTGCTGCACAGATGCAAACACAGCCTGGTCACGTGGAATGACTCTTTCATTGATGTTAGCTGGGTGAAGAGGTTAATGGTTGGTTACAGAGCCCAGGCTAGACCGACTGGGTCCTCCAGCAGGAGGTGGGTAGACAGTTCTTCTGTGGCCTGAAGGCCTTCCCCTACTGCATCCTCTTGGGCAGTTAATAGATAGAATAAATTCCATTTAAAATATATGCATTTCTCTCTGCTTGAAAAATATTATGTACAGTTGTAAGAGTCTGGACACTGGGGATCTGTTACTCTCACTGCCCCTGGTCCTGGCCAGCACTGCCTCCCAGTGTGGGATGGCCAGGCAGGAAGGCACGCCCCGCTGTGTATTTACAGCTCCTATGTACACTTGCAGAGGGGACTGGCCAAGCACACAGCCTCACAAGGCCCTAGGGTAACTCAGTGACTTTAGACGAGGCAAGGAGGTACATCCCCAAATCCCTGCCACCTCCTCCTAGAGGAGAATGTTCCTATGAGGGTCCCTGTTCAGAGGCCACAGCTGTGCACAGGAAGGCTTTGCTCCCACACAGCTGAAGCCCCTCATTAGGTTCTGACAAGTCCTCTCAGCCTCTCTGTGACGGCTTGGAGCCATAGGAGGCCTCTGCTGTGGAAGGATACAGAGCCCAGCCGAGCCTCTGCCTGTTCCTTGCGTGGCACAGGGCCACAGGCGGTGACGCTGGTGGTGGGAGAGTCAACAGGCTGGAACAGGCCACAGGCAAGGTTTGTTCAGTCCAGCATGGCATCCAGCTGATCAGCCAGGGCATCAAACATGGTGCTAATGTCATCCAGGATGTGCTTGGTAGACGTCCCTGTGGGGCTACATCCAGGGAAAACCTTGACGAGATGGGCCAGTGGGTCTGCAGCCCACTGCACTCCTGTCTGCTGCCGAACACTGTGTACCTCAGGGCTGTTTACAACTTCCTAGCGGCAGGAGTTACTGTCCTTCCCTTACAGATGAGCTCAGAGGCTCGGGGACAAGGAGTTACCCAAATCAATGCGCCTGTAAGTGACAGTCACCAGTAATCTCTATAGGCCACTCTGAAACCTAGGTCCCACTGAGGCCTCCATAGCTGAAGACGTTGCATGCAGAGACTCCTTCCAGTGCTCCCAGGCACAGCCCCCTCTCCTTCCTCCCTACACCCAGCTCACCCATCTTGTTCCTCGGTGCCAATGCTCTTCTCAGCTGCCCTCAGTGCGGCTTCCAAGGATGAGCTGGTCTGCTCTAGTCTCTGTTGGACCCGACCTGGACACACAGGCCCAGTATTCTCAGGCCTTGGAGGGGGTACTGGGCGGGGGCCGAGCCGGGGAGCCAGCTTTGGGCCAGAAAATGCCAGCTGAGTGCAGGCCACAGACACAGGCTTGGGAGCTGTTCCTTCAGGACAAAAGGTTCCCATGTGACTTGGCTAGCTGTGACCCTGAGCACAGCCCCCTCCCTCTGTGGGCCTCATTTCTTACCTGCTCCAGGCACTTTGAGGAGGGTGGCAGGGGGAGCGGGAGGCTCTGTCTCCACATTCGGCTTACTGCCTGTGGAGGGTCCAGCACTGGGCCCTGGGTGCCCAGAGGGCTGAGTTATGGGGCTGAGCGTAGGGGCTGGAGTTCCTTGAGATAGAAGGCTGCTGGGCTCAGACCATGGAGGATTAGAGGAAGCTGAGGGGGATTCACACGGGGCTTGGGAGGGCAAGGGAGTGGAGGGGCTAGGGGTATCACCACCCACTACCCCAAAGGCCAACAGGGCAGTCTGTAGTGGCTCTCTCTCCTTGCATTTGGGCCTGCGTTTGACAGTATCTGACTCTGTGAGGTTGAAGTCAAGGCCAGGGGGCACAGGTGTCTCACGGGGAGGGGGACCAGCTGGCTTCGGCCGCTGCTTGATAGTCAGGTTCCCCTCCTCTGCGAAGGGCAGCCCTTCCCCTGAGCTGCCCCGAGACGGGGGTGTTCCCTCGGGGCCAGGTTCCTCTTCTTCTGTGTCCGACACAGGGCCAGTTGGCGCAGAAGGACCAGGGGACTCTGAGGGGCCGGTTGGTTCACTCAGTGTTCTCCTCCGGGGCCCTGCGGCCCCTTCCTTGGGCCCTGAGGCTCCATCTAGTGAAGGTGGCTCGGTGGAGCCAGAAACAGAACTGAGGCGCTTGGGGGGTGGGGGTGGGGGACCTTTACGGCGGGCACGGAGGGCAAAGGACTGGCTTCGGGGGGTCCCTCGAGTTGGGGTCAGGCTAGGACTAGTCCGGGCAAGGGTGCTGCGCCCTGGTCTCCGAGTAAGTGTGGCGTAACTGCCCAAGGCACTGCCCACTGGCCCTTCAGCCTCCCCTTCCCCTTCCCCCTCGGCAGGGCCAGGGCGGCTCAGGCTGTGAGACCGGCGTTTAGGCCGCGGTGGGTCTGGAGGAGTGGCAGGAGAGCCAGCCAAGTAGGAGAAGGCCCGGGGAACACCAGGAGGTAGCGATGGGGCTGGGCTAGAGGGTAAGCTCTGTGGACACATAAAGACGTAAGGGGCAGGTCCTTGGCCAGGGAGTGGAGAACAAAGCTTAGAGGGGCGCTCTGTACCCTCCGGAAGGTTCCTCTCCTGTAGGGCACTGGGGTCACCAACACTGGGCTGGGAAACAGGCTGTTCCTGTGAGTGACCAGAGCCCCGAGAGCGTGCGCCAATGCTCTCCTGGCTAGGAGAACGGGCCGGGGGGAGGGGGAGTGGCTCTGGGCCACCCCCTGCCATAGCTGCCTGTAGCTCTGGGCTCAGCTCACTGCCCTGAAAGGTGAGGAGGCGAGGGCCAGATGTAGCTGGGCTTTCCCCATTCTCCAGGCCTTCGATGGCCATCAGCTCTGGACCCCTGGTCATCCGGCGTCCGCCTTCACCTAGGGCTTCGCCTTGCAGCAGGCCCCGCCTTAGTTCTGCCAGCCGCCTCACACCGAGCATTAGCTTCTTCTGATGCCCTGGGAGGGTAAATAGAATCAGATGGGTTAGCTGGGTCTAGGATGGGTCGCCCGTTTGCCCTGGATAGACGCCCTTTTCCCTTCTCTCGGAGATACTAGAGGTATGTGGAGTCAGGGGCAGCCAGGCGGCCTCAAAGTGGTCCTCACCCAGCTTGTTCACGCCTATCTCCTGCAGCTCCTCCCAGGTGAGATCGGCCACCAGCCCCATTGAGTCATAGCCGCTGCTCACCAGCTGCTTGTGGTACTGTGGCAGCCCCAGTGCACACAGCCACTCCAGCAAGTCCACCTGGAAGAGTGCCACCATCAAACCACGTTCGCCCCATGCCAGAAAGGAAGCATCCCCCTCTGAAAGCCACAGCCCTGGCTGAGAGTCAGAGGCCCCGACCCGGACGCCCGCTCACCGGGATATAGTTGGGCAGCCACTCAGCAATGCTGAGCTGGGCAATCTCCGAGGCGATCTTCTTCCTGTGTCCAGGCTTGGTCACTCCAATGGCCGTCAGATCCTGTTACGCACGGTGTGGGCATCAGGGCCATCCTCTGCCTGCAAGGCCCTCCCTTCACCTGCTGCAGTACCTACCTCAGGTGTCATCCGACTGATGGTCGGCACATCATAGCCAGCCTGCAGGAAGTGGGCAGTGTAGCCCTCTAGCTGGAATTCACTTAACCAGTTATGAATGGCCTGTGCATCCTGAGGCAGGAAGTGAGATGGGATGGAAAAGTCAGCCGAAGGTCTAGCCCATTGGCCTGCCCCCTCCGTCCCCGAGAGCCAGGTCTCAGTGAATACAGAAGCTCTCCACTCTGTGCCAAGGCCTGACATGTATTTCCGGGGAAACCTCACCTTCCCTTCCAGTAGCTGTTCTGGTCTGACATCCTGGGTGAAGATCTCCCCAGAGCGGTAACTGGCCAGAGGGCGGTGGCTCAGGTTGTCTTCAGGGAGGGAGATAAATGGCATCGGAAGTGGCTGGAGGAGGGATGGGCAGGGGCAAGCCCTCACCGCCACTATCCCCACCTGTACTGCCCAAGCTAGTACCATCTTGTTTACCCTTCTCACCTGCTGGGGACGGGGCATGCAGGCCTGGCAGTACCTGGTCCTCACTGGCAGAGGGCAGTGGCTAGAAATGGAATAAGAGCCTACTCAGTGCATGGGAAACTAGCAGTAGGCAGGCCCCAAGCAGGCCCAGGTACCCTCCCTCCTACCTGAGCATTTTCAATCAGGAGGCCGGTGCCATGGCCGTTGGTGCCTTCAGAGCTCTGCCCACTGCCTGCGCTGCGGATGCTGCCCACACTACCCTCGCTGCCCACGCTATTCCTGTCACCTGCTGCGGGGGGTGGGGCGCGGGGGCAGAAGCACAAAGGTCAGAGTTGGCACTGCTAACAGCTGACTGGCAACTTGCCAGAGCCCAGTGACCCACGGTGTCTTCTGGGAGGGCGTACCTGGACTGTCTGGGCTGAGGCCCACCCGAGGGAGCTGGCCGTAGGTGAGAGATGGCAGGGGATCATCAGCCGAGGGCTGTGATATCCGGGAGAAGCTTGGCCGCAGCAGGGTGGGTGCAGAGGGGAGGCGGGCCACAGGTATGCCCACCCGCTTGCTGACTACCTCGACGATGCCCGGGGGGAAGTAGCCAACACGGTCTGTGCCCCTTTGGCTCTCATGGATGTGGCCCTTCCAGCGGCCATCGGGGTGCTGTTCAAGCACCTGTTGTGATGGCATGGACAGACAGGACAGTCTTTATATCAAGGAAGTGGCTGTGGCTAGCTCTGTAGTAACAATCCAGCAGGACTGGTCTATCTCTCCTCCTCAAGTTTGGCCACCAATGCCAGCCCAAATGCCTTGCACCACAGGTCTTACTGACAATGCTCTAGCCTCAGCTCTATTGTTTACTAGGTATGTGACCTGGCGACTCTTTTTAGTTTCTCTAAGCATCAACTTTGTCAACCCTTTAAAAAAAAAAAAAATGCTGCCGGGCAGTGGTGGCGCACGCCTTTAATCCCAGCACTTGGGAGGCCGAGGCAGATGGATTTCTGAGTTCAAGGCCAGCCTGGTCTCCACAGTGAGTTCCAAGACAGCCAGGGCTACACAGAGAAACCCTGTCTTGAAAACAAACAAACCAACCAAAAAATGCTAACAGAACCTATGTACTCTGGAGTTGGAAATGATCATATGAGGAGTAAAGATACAGATTTAACTCAGCTTACTAACACAGTAAGTATTATGCCTTAGTAAGACACAGCAATTACTTGTCTTCTAAAGAAATGCCTGTGTGGGCGGGCCCCTCACCGTGATGACATCTCCTGCCCGGACATTGAGTGCGGTGGGGTCATGAAGGTTCCAGAAATCCTTGAGCGCTCGAACCTTCAAGATCCCCGAAGCCTCTGAGAGAAGCGGATGAGCAGATGTCAGTTATGACTCTCCTCCGCCAGCCCCCGGCCAGGCCTTCTTCCCACTCACCCCGAAGTAGCTGCTTGATCTCCCGGCTGGCCTGGGAGGTGGTGAACTGATTCACTATATCCAGCGCCGTCTGGTTATATGTGTTCCGGATGTTCACGTCCACACCTCCCTGGGGTATACGGCAACACGAGAGTGTATCTCAAGCATTTTGCTTGGCGTTTCTTCTCTAGTCCTCCCAACTACCCAGGCAGATGCTTTCATGTCTCAAATTTGAGAAGCATGAGGTCTCAGACATCAGGCCAAGATGAGCTAGTAAGAGGTGGACTTGGTGTCTGAGGCGGACAGGTCTGCACTCCAGCCACAAGCCCTTAGCTCCGTTCAGAAGGATGAGAGCCACAAAGCACCATAGCCTTCCACGTTGCCCTCAGCACGTAACGGTAGGCCCTGCGTGGCCACACCCACCTCCAGGAGCAGCCGCACCACCTCAGTTTTGCCGTACAGCGCAGCCTCATGGAGTGCGGTGCCCGTCTTGGTCTGGCGGTTGATCTCAATACCAGCTTTCAAGAGCTGCCTGTGGAGGGCAGGAGTTGTGAGGCAGATGGGTAGGGGAAGAAGCGGATTGTGAGGGACGTGGGGACGGGGACACTGAGAGCAAGAAGGAAACAGCAGCTGTAGACCGGAGAGACAGCTCTGGAGAGGAGCATGCTGCTCTCAGAGAGCCCTAGTTCAACCCCCGGCAGCTCACAACTATGGCGACTCCAGCTCTACTGTCTTTGCAGGTAACTGCACTCAGGCACATGTACCTGTCCCAACACACGTATACGTATCACTCGTGTACACATAACCCACACAGAACACAGCTTTCACTCATGTGCACATACCCTCCAAAGAACACATGCATCACTCACATGCACATACACCCCACCACAGAGCACATATATTGCTCACATGCACCCCCAATACATGTATCGCTCACATGTACATCCGCCTCACCACAGAACACATGCATTACTCACATGCACCCCTCAATACATGTATCACTCACAAGCACCCCCTAATACATATATCACATACACATACCCCACACACAGAACACATGCATCACTCACATGCACATACACTCGGTCACAGAACAAATGTATATGCACTATTTTTTTAAAAACAGCAAGGAGGCACTGATTAGAATCTAATGGTCCCATAGGATGAGGCTGAGGAAGTGGGTAGGCCCCTTGGGGTACCTGATGACTTCTCTGTGGCCATTCTTGGCAGCCAAGTGCAGGGGTGTGGTGTAGTTGGGGTCACATGGGTCCTTCGCCTCTCCCTCCAGCAGTGCCACACATAAGTGGCTGTTCAAAAGCAGCTGGGCCACCTACAGTATGCAGCAGTTAGAGCCTCCTCCAAAGACCAAAGCGAATCTAGTACCCAGCACTAGTACCCAGCACCCTGTGTGGCTGTAGGCCTCACCTTGAGCC
>JADRCD010137777.1:0-12868 GCA_019843815.1 Montemys delectorum | reverse complement strand
CCACCTGTGGCTCCCTCCTCATTGAAGGAAGGAGGCAGCTGTCCTCAAAATAGTTTAAGAAGAGTTTTTATGATCTGATCATTTAATAGCAAGTTTCAACCTATAAAAAGTTTATGACTAAGACATAAATCCATAAAAAATAAAGTTTACAATGGAAATGCTGACAGAACATTGTTAGTATTGGTCCCACCGTAATGTAAACATTGTCAGAACTTCACAATTCATCAGTAATTGTTGTCTTAGGCAACTCTGTAGTGAGGGGATCTACAGATGCAAGATAATATGCCCAAGTGCCTTGGCATATTATTTTACATGTGGAAAGTAGGGTATAAAAGGAGAATCAACAGTATAAATCCATATGACTAAAATGAATCCAATCATCTTACTGCATCTCTTATCATTACAGAACTGTATACCCTGTGCTATACTTTCTTGTCCTTTCTCTAACAGTGCAATAATTAAAGCTTGAAGACTTTAGGACCTGTCCATATTACATTTTCCAGTAGGAATTGGACTATGCTTAATCCTAAAATTGGTCACAGGTCATAAATAGCCCAGTTCTACAGCCAAGTGTAGAGTGTTGAGCTTGAAAAGCAGTGGAAAAAAAGAAATGTTGTGTTCTGGGTTGACGTAGAGTTTCTAGTGTTTTTTTCCTTATGAGTAAAACAATCATAAGTCATGTATACTTCCCGAGCTTCTGTGTGCTGTGCACAGGGGCTAGTACTAACTGGTTCTGATTAGCAGCCTCCTTGGTTAGAGTAGGGACTTAATATAATTGAGAGAGATTTATTCCTCCTAACTTGTTTTGAAGACAGTATTAAAATTCATTTAAGTTACTATTTAGAATTAACCCCTTGTAAGTAAAATTTGTGAAATGTTTAATGCAAAAGTGAGCTGTTACTTCAAAAGTGTCCCGTGCTACTTAGTAGTGGGTTTGAGTGGCCACAGAAGAGCTCTGTCAGGTCCAGTTGGAGTGGCCACAGAAGAGCTCTGTCAGATCCAGTTGGCCAGTGGTGGGAAGGAAGCAGGGCACAGTGGAGGTGAGGGCAAAATAGAGTCTAGTACACATTGAACTATTATGTAGAAAAATGATTTTTAAATAATGAATTGGATATTCTCATTGTTAAAACAGATTTAAGCTAAGAATACATGCAGATATAATATAAACATTTAATATTTATACAAATCTAGTGATTCATAAATAAAATTATTAAAGTACCTTTCAAATGTTTATGCTGTTCACTTTATAAGATAATCTCAAGTATGATGAAGACTCTTTGTTTTAACATACTTATTTTATGGTAATTGAAAACTAACACAAACTAGGTGTGGTGCCATATACCTGGAATCTGAGTGCTCAGGAGGCTGAGGGGGAAAGTGGCCTCAAGTGTGAGTTCAGCCTGGGCTTTGGAGTGAGTACCAGGGTCTCCAGAGCCATATAACAAAACCTTGGCTTAAAAAAAGATTAAAGCAGAAAATGAAAGCATATTTACGGTTTTTTTTTGTTTTTGTTTTTGTTTTTCATTTTTTTCTGCTTTTTTTGAGATAGGGACAGCCCCGCCCTTTTGGCGTCTGGATGCTAGACCAGCAAACATTACTGTGAAGTGCAAGTGCAGCTCAATGTATGTCACAGGCCTTCCCTTGATGGTGCTGCCCACTATCAGACAAAGCAGCATGCAGTGCCCCTTCTTTATGTGTCTGGCTTTATCCAAAATAATTAGCCAAATATATGTTTTGCTTGTATTAGATACCAGGGCCTTCCCAGAGATTACTGGTGTATTTGATACTCAACTGAAAAGCTGGGGCGTACTCATGGGATGTGGCATGTCAAAACTATCAACTTTAACTATAAATTTCTCAATTGCTTTTATCTTGTCAAAATGTTCATATTTCTGGCATTCTTCTTTAAACCATGCCTGAAAACATGTAGGAGGCAAAAGTCCAGCCTTTAAAACAACAAAACAAAACAGAAAACCCAAATAGCCAATACAAGAAAGGGGAACTCCAAAGTGAGCCAGGTGCTTTCTCCTAAAATAGATTGATGGGCAACCACCACGGATGGAGAGACAGTTGACAAATCGGCTAGTCTCTACAGTAGAAGCAAATTCTCGTCACTAGTTTAAAAAAAAAATTCCTACTGGAAATCCTGGCTTTCCTTCTTTTCACAGATTTTTCTGACTTTTGCACCCTTTGAGTGATCTCGCTGTAAATGTGTGTTGTCTGACTCCTTTCTGAGGTTGCTGGTGGTTGGCAGAACTAGTAAATTTCAAGCCCTGTACACAATAGCTGCATGCTGACTTGAGAGCTAGTCTGTAGTGTTGTCTGTTGCACTTTGCTCTGCTTCGTCCTGATAATTATGTTTGGAGGAGAAGTGCTGGAGTCTAAACTGGTGGCGTTAATACTGCTATTTGTAAACTTGTAACGTGGTTCAACCGTGATCATGGCCTTGTGGTTTTGGGATAACATAATACGAAACAACCATTGATGCTTACTTGTGGGGTAGATGTTTGTTTTATTTGCATGCATCAAGAAAAGGCAGCTATAATGGAGCTTTACAACGTGGAGCTGGCGAAGCATGCAAAGGGGAGGCACTGGGGCATTTTGTTTCCTTCCAAATTTGTCCCCATTTTGCATTTTTCTATAAATTCAAGAAATCATATCCCTTTTTCATGGCAAAAGACATCAATAATTAAATCTAAAGTATAGGGAAAATCATCTATATTTTAGTAATTATGTTCATTAGAAAGGCTTGCAACTGCCTGCTACTGAGTAATACAGCATTTATCTATTTATTTTTTTAAAAGTAAAGATGCTTTTAAAATACGGCTTAACTCTTGGTAAAAGCACATTATCATCATTTTCACAAGCACAGATCTTTTTGCCTCTAGAAAGGGAAGTTGCATTTTCATTGTTAGTGTTTAAACCGACTCTTGTTGTTTTAGATTTCAGAATGATCTAATTTAAGGTTAAAGCTGCATTGTGTCTGGCCTGCAGAGGAGGGAGAGCAGATGCTGCTCTGGATCAGTCTGTGTTTGCTTATGGAAAAGGCTTCCATTTCAATACAGCATTATTGTCACACATGAAGAGCAGAGCCACCTCGGTGGGGGAACTGTAAACTTGTGATTTTAAAACACACAGGTTTACATTATCGCCTCATTTTCTTTTTCTAAATCTTTTTTAAAATCTCTGGAAATTCAGGCCTTTCAATTTTTGAGTTAGATTGCAAAAGTAACGGCATCTCCCTATCACGTTCATCCTCTGACCTGGTGTCCTAAGAAAGGGATCTACAGTGCTTTGATGGCCTTTTGTCAAGTTGAAATAATTCTGTATCAAAATTAAAAATTAATTGGAAGTGGAAGGCATGAAATAATATTTCCATGGATGCCTCCTCTATGCTAATAAGGCAGGATGCAGCTTTAATAGACTAGATCTAACCGTAACCTCAACTCCATCCCATGCTTCTTGGCTTCTCTTTATGATTCATGCCTGTTAACTGGTGACTTCTGTAACTAACCAGGAGGCTTTTGGAATACTGTATTTAATCTCTGCCCTACAGCATAAGCAGCGCTGCCCTGTGCTGGAGGACCAGTTGGTGGATCTGGTGGTGTACGCCATGGAGAGGTCTGAGACCGAGGAGAAGTTTGACGATGGGGGAACCAGCCAGCTCCTGTGGCAGCACCTTTCCAGCCAGCTCATTTTCTTTGTGCTTTTCCAGTTTGCCAGTTTCCCACATATGGTCCTCTCGCTCCACCAGAAGGTACGACCAGAGGGCACCTCCTCAGAGCCAGTCCAACTGCTCCCTCAGGGCCAGTCCAATTGCTCCCTCAGGGCCAGTCCAGCTGCTCCCTCAGGGCCAGTCCAGCTGCTCCCTCAGAGCCAGTCCAGTTAACTGCTCCCTAAGGGCCAGTCCAGCTGCTCCCTCAGAGCCAGTCCAGTTAAGTGCTCCCTCAGGGCCAGTCCAGCTGCTCCTTACTGGGGCTCATTTGGCTTTGAGCACTCCTGGCTCCTGGATTCAGAGGGGACAGAAGGCAGAGCCCTAATGTTGCTTTTGTTTAGTTTGTTTGTTTTAAGGCAAGGTCTCCCATGTTGTCTGGTGTCTAGAACTCACTCTGTAGACCAGGCTAGCCTCAAGCTTAAGACCCACCTGCCTCTGCCTCCCAAGTGCTGGGATTAAAGACATGCACCACCACGCCCGGCTGAGAACTAGCTTTATCAAAGAGATGGCTTAATACTTCAACAATCAATAGACATTTCCCAAGAGGAAAACATAGCAAAGTACTTTGCTGACAGTAGCATTAGTATTTGGAAAGATACGAAGCTGTATGAAAACTGGGAAGAAAAATAGATTCAGGATGATATGAGGAAGGAAGGTAAGCAAAGTCGGGCACAGACAATGTGGTCATAGGAGCTTAGTTTTCTTTTGACAGCAGTGAAGAGACAGAAAAATAACCAGAATGGAAAAATTGCTGCTGTTGTCAACATGGAATAACTTTCCAGTATAGAGATATGTCGGTATGACCAAAGCAGTAAGAGAGACAGTGCAGTGGGTTAGATGAAGGATGCTGAAGGCTTGAACCAATAATGGAGGAAGAGTCAGAGATTAGATAGACTGAAAAGTTGTATGAAACTAAGTGACTGTCAGGTAACAGAAAGCTTAGCAGGAAGCTGCCATTGATTACTGGCTCATTAGTTTCTACTTGGTAATGAGCAGGACAGGCCAGTGAGTTCAAGAAAGGGAAAACAAGTGGAAAGTAAGTGTGGAGTAAGCACTGTCAGCTGTAAGACCTTAGGCACACCAAGTGGAAGCGGCCAAATGTTACACTCATAACATGGGTACAGCTGGTGTCGTCATTCCTTCATATGCACGCGTGTGGGCACGCACGTTGATGAAGTTAAGGCTGTGCTTTGGTGATTTCATATGCGCATATAGTATATTTTGCTTGTTCTCAGCCCCAGCGCCCTCCCTCTTGGAGTGAACCAGAGTTTGTTTCCGCGAGCGTGTGCGTGCGTGCGTGGTCATTTTTTCCAATGGCTTTGTCAGCCAGCCAAGGTACACTTAGAAGGAAGGGAGTTATAGCAAGGAGGTCCAGAGATTTCTACCTTTCCTGGCTGGAGTGAGTACAATTTTTCTTTCCAGACAGGAGGTAGACCTGCCTGGACTTGACAGAAGCATGCACCAGGGTGAGAGGTCCAGCAACCTCTTACCTACATAATATTGAGCTTGATTCTCATGTTTAATTTTTTTTTGGTATGTGTAGTTTAAAGGAGCACAGAAAAACATATAATGTAGCAGGCTGTGCATTTTATGCCCTGCATTGAGACTCAGCAGTTACTGAACATCCAAGCTAAGATACTGACTTCCAAGCACGAACACCAAGTGTGTCAGTCCCCGTTGCAGATCAGTGAGTGCTTTAGCTAAGGAGCTTATGAGCAAGGAAAGTTGCACATCAGCGAGGCTTATTTGTCGTTTTTGACTTTTCTATCCCTGGTCTATCCCAAGTTGCTTTTGAGCTTGTGGTAAGACAGAACATCATGGTGAGGGAGCCTGTGAGTGAAGATGCTTCTCACCTCCTTCAGCCAGGAAGCAAGGAGCGAGAGAAGGGGCTGCTGACCAGTCACTTCAGGGCATGCTCCCAGTGACATGACTTCTTCTCGCTAGCCACTGCCTCCTCAACATTGCACCATCTTGCAACATCACCATCAGGTGATGGCCAGGCCTGAGTATATGAGCCTTCGCAGATCACTTGAGATCCAGATCAAGGTGCTCTGTTAAAAATGAACCGCAGCTTTCTACACCGTGTTGTTAGTCGCCAAGTGTACATTTGTACTGTAACATTTCTTACAGTTAGCAGGGCGAGGACTGATTAAAGGGCGAGACCATCTGATGTGGGTTCTGCTGCAGTTCATTTCTGGAAGTATTCAGAAAAATGCGCTTGCTGACTTCCTCCCTGTCATGAAGCTGTTTGACCTGCTGTACCCAGAGAAGGAAGTAAGTGTCCCTGAAGACTTAGCAGAGAGATGACGCTTGTCCAGTTTGTGTGTGTTCTGTGGAAAGAGGACTGGATCACAGTGTCTTTGTTTGCTAGTCCATGGCTCACTCTGATCAGTGGTCTGGGCATTCAGTCTCTTTTGTGGTTTGTTTTCTTGTATGTAAAATAAGGAAATTGAACAAAGTTATTTCTAGCATCTGTCTGAAGTCACAATTTGAGTATTTGTAGAAAACTCTTCCTGTGCATTCTAAGTAGCTGTATAGCTTTAAAAAGCCCTAATGCTCTTCATCTGTAGCTATCACCGAGTGGTCAAGTAACAAGTGTGTGTTAGTGCCTAGTTTTTGTTTGTTGTCTGGGTCTCGTGGTGCCCCAACCCAGTTTCTGTTATATAACATGGTTGAGAAAAGCATAATTTATTTTGATGGTTACCATTTCCTAGAACAACTTTATTGAAAACTTTTAAACCTAGGAGTGTGACTAGAACACTGCACTCATGTCCCGGTCACCAGGACACTTCTGTTTCAGGCTGCATCACTCTTGATTATTATTATTTTTTTGTTTTTAATGCTGGATAATTGTAATTTTAAAGTAGATTCCAGCTATCTATAGTTCATAATTCTCATATTTTCTTGTAGTATTTTTATGTCTTCAAGTTTTTATTTTACTTTTAAAAGTAGATCACACAATGTGTCCATTAGGTGGACTACATTAACATGTACAGTTGTGTTTTTATTTGTGTGTTAAAAGTTGAAATACATTTGTGAGAATTACAGAATTTATCACAATTTGTTTTGCTTTTGGGATATGTTTAATTTTTCACAATTAAACTTTAAACAATTTTTGTTCATTAGTTCTGTGATACAGAAATCTTGGCTAAGCATCTTTTATTTTGCTAACAGGTAGAAACTTGCCAACCAGAACATCTTTTTAAAACTTTTATGCTGTAAGGCCTCTCATTGTAATGTTGAGTAGTCAAAGAGCTATTGGGGCTAAACTAAGAGTTTTAATGAGTTACACCGTAAATTCTGAGATGCACATGACTATTTAATTCTCATTCATATGGAAGCTAATTACTGTTTTCCAGTGTATCCCAGTTCCTGATATTAACAAACCACAGTCAACACATGCCTTTGCAATGACTTGTATTTGGATTCATCTTAATAGAAAAGCTCAAAATGGCGACTTCTCGCTCCAGATCCCAATACCCCATTCCCTGAAGCTGCACCATGAGTAAGTTGTTTGTTATGTGAGCTTAATTGTCTTGTTTCCATAATAGTGGCTTATAGACCGCATGGCCCAGTAGCCAATAGTTAGTATATATGTTACAGTAAGGAACTGGCCAAGGGCAACGTCAGAAAACAACCTGAGTGAGCCTTCCCATGTGCTTGGGTAGCTTTCTTACCATTTTCAAGACTAATTCTGGTTTTTATGTTACACTTTTAAATTATAACTTAAAGTATTTTATCTCTTACCAACATGAGAATATTTCAGGGTTTCTCAAGTGCTCATGATTTGGACATGATCTGATATAGGCATCTTTCACTCCCTGGGATGGCCAAAAGAGAGGTAGCTGACGTGGCTGGCATGCACCTTATGTGTGTCTCAATGCTGTGATAACTCAGAGAAGATGCCCCTTAGAGAGAACTGCTCAGTTCTCATGGTGTTAGGAAGTAGCTGGACTTCCTTTCTAAGACTATCAGATCTCTTCATAGAGCCTGTCCATGGTGAGGGACATTTTGGGAGCTTCTGTCTTATGAAATACCTGTAATCATCTTTTTCATTGCAAAACCAATTATGAAGGCATTTGTTATTTAAGCAGGTAAAAAATAGAAATCTTTTTCATTAATTTGTGAGTTATTTCTTCCTTCTCTGAGACTTAGCCTAAAATAGTGCATTGTGTATAGTGTATATACGTGACAAATATCCAGTAATTGTTAACTTAGGGTGGAGTTCCATCTGCAATATTACCCAAGCTTTAGTATGTACCGTCACTATGTATTTCATTAGAAACTGTAGTGTCTCTAAGAGTAAAGATAGTACTAGCAACTGTCTATGATTGAAATTACTAAAATGCGAATTGACTTCATGGATGTTGTGTTTTCTGTTTAAATGTGATACTTCAGGTTCTTACAGCAGAGTCTGAGAAATAAAAGTTTACAGATGAATGACTATAAGATCGCCCTGCTGTGTAACGCGTACTCCACAAATTCAGAGTGTTTTACATTGCCTATGGGGGCTCTGGTAGAAACTATTTATGGAAATGGAATTATGAGAGTGCCTCTCCCGGGAACGAGCTCTGTGGCGTCCGCTTCAGTAACCCCCTTACCGATGAACCTCCTGGACTCCCTGACAGTGCATGCCAAGATGAGGTCTGTCCTTCCTCTACCTGGGGATGGGCAAAGGAGACTCGGGCACATTTGTGATTGTGTGTGTGTGTGTGTGTATGTGTGCATATGTGTGTCTGGTCTGTGGTTAAGAGTGATTTCTTCGGGCTGGAGAGATGGCTCAGCGGGTAAAAGCACTGACTGCTCTTCTGAAGGTCCTGAGTTCAGATCCCAGCAACCGCTCACAACCACCTGTAATGAGATGACTCCCTCTTCTGGAGTGTCTGAAGACAGCTACAGTGAATTATGTTGGAGCGAGCGGGGCTGGCAGAGGTCCTGAGTTCAATTCCCAGCAGCCACACACATGGTGGCTCACGGCCATCTGCACAGCTACAGTGTACTCATACACATAAAATAAATAAAATAAATCATTTTTAAAAAATAAAAAAAAAAAAGAGTGATTTCCTCACAAAAATGAATGTTAGCTATAGAAGCTGTCAACTATGCAGAGGAGCGTGAGGCACATGGAGATTTTACCCTTTTCACAAGAAAATGGAAAAACATTTTTGCATCTTTTTATTTCAGTGAATAAATGATTTTATGATTTTATTTTTATATATTGTGGGCAAAAATGTGCTATTATATCTTGTTTTTCTCCTATAATAAGTATCTTTTCGTGTGATTTTCATCCAGAACAGTTTTAGATTGCTACAACCAAGTTTCTTATGAAGCTTGAGTGGCGCCTCTGCATTGCTGGCTGGCGAGGGTTGGGTGAGTCCTTCGTATTAAGAAGATGTTGAGGAAGGTTCCCTTTACAGCAGTCACTGTGACGGCTGTTGCATTTACTGAAGCCTTTTTCTTAGTTTTTACTAGACAGTTTTCTGAAAGGAGAATTGCTGTGTCCTGGGATTTAAAATGTTAGGGCTCTTGCTTTATTGAGTTACACACGGACACTTTTAGAGTTGCGTTTGTTTCCTGGAAGGCAGAAAAGCGTCTGTTGGCGCTAGACCTCAAGTGCCCAAGGTAGCCAGGCTGGCACTGTAGTGAAGCCTGGCATAGCATGCTGAGAAGTGGGTATTAGTGCACATGGAGGCCAGCCGGCATAAGAAGGCACACAGGAAAGTGACAGGGTCTCATCTTGAGCTGATGGTTCAGTTGCCGTGGGGAGTAGAATGCTGCCTATCATAGCTGCTCACAGTGATTCCTTGAGAAGGACTAGGCAGTCCAGAAATTTCTGTGCTCTCAAGTTTAAGTACTGAGGCAAAGACAGCAGTGTGTATAGGCCAAAGGGAACTTGTCTAGCTCCCTAGGTAGAGACAGCGTCAGCCCTACAAAGGCCATGCTTTTCCCTCTTAAATGGTATATATTGTGACAGACAGTCAGTGTTACTTCACAGACAGTGTGTTACTTCATTTGCATATGTCACAAATTTGAGCAAAGCCCTGCTGGAAGCAAACACGTGGGTCTTAGCAATAATTTTTTAAAATAATTTTGTGGTAAATGTGATAATGTTTTGTGATAAATGTGATAAATGTTGCTCCTCAAAGGTACTCAGTTACCTGTTTGAGGGGAGAAGCTGGCTAAAAGCACACTCAATCATGTTCTTAGGGTTTGTATGGAGGGCTTGCTTTGCCCTGAGCAGAAGGGTCCCTGTGCATAACCCAGCTACTACACCCCTAGCCCTAAAGTACTCTAGAAACTGCAGTTCATTTCCAGTTGTTCAGACTCCACTGCCTTAACATCTTAAGCTTGTTACGTGAGCCAAGTCTGCGGTAACGCTTGCATTTCAGGTTCATAAGTCTCTGCCGCTGAGAACGACTCCTGTGTTTATAGACACGGGCTCTCATTTTCTTCTTCTTTCTTCCTCAGCCTTATTCACAGCATTGCAACCAGAGTGATAAAACTGGCTCATACAAAATCCAGTGTTGCCCTGGCTCCGGCCCTGGTGGAAACCTACAGCCGTTTACTGGTCTATATGGAAATAGAGTCTTTGGGCATCAAAGGATTTATCAGTAAGACAAACTTTGCTGTTGTTTCTAATGATTAACAGGTCAGTAATTCAAGGAGCTGAGGATGTAGCAGGGAGAGAGGCCAGCCTGCTGAGACAGGATGGGGAGAAAGCAGGCAATGACAGATGCGCTGGGACAGAAATGGGTGCTGTGGAGAGTCAGGGTAGAGCAGGCCTCCCTTAGTGTCTGAGGAAGGAGGGAGCATGGCAAGAACGGGCATGTGCTGCTCAGAAGCCCTGACGGGTCCTCTCCTGCACATGCATTCTTAGATGCAGCACTGCCGGCCTGAGGCGAGGCCTGAGTGTGGCCATAGGAAGGAGTTGTCATCTGGTGCAGAAGACAACGTGTTAGTGCTTAACAATTCTGACTGGAGACACTTTTCTGATTCATTTCACCGGTGCTATGAGTTTTAACCATAGTAACTCTTTTTTCCCAGAAGTAAATCTAGCTTTCTTTGGATGAAAGAATGAATAAGGAAAGACATTAGGTTTTTTGTTTTGGTCTAGGTTTTGACTTTTTAAAGATAGTATCTACTGTTGTCCAGGCTAGGCTATCCGACTCCATGTAAGTGAGTCTGGCTCTGAACTCTTGCCTCTTGCCTCTCCTTCGTGAGTGCTGGAATTGTGTCCCTCATGGCTGGCTTGGCTTAGCTTTCTTTCTCCTTCCCTTCCCTCCCTCCCTCCTTCCTTCCTTTCTTTCTTCTTTCCTTCCTACCTTTCTTCCCTCCCTCTCTCTCTCTCTCTCTCTCTCTCTCTCTCTCTCTCTCTTTCTTTCTTTCTTTCTTTCTTTCTTTCTTTCTTTGGTGTTAAAAAGTGACTCTGTTTTAGTTACACTAGTTGCAGTGATGTGTACCTGTAGTCTCAGCTGAGTTGGTTGAAGCCTGAGAATGACTTGAATGAGAAAGTTCACTGCCAGCCTGGGTAATGGAGCCCTTGGGTTCAATTACCAGCACTATTGATATATATAGAGAGGGAAATGAATCTCATACTCGGAAGTTGGAAACCTTGACTCTATAAAAATATCCAAAAGATAACTGAGATGTGAGGCAGACTAGAAGGGCTTTATGGTCTTTGTGGATTGGGTTTTGTTTTATTTTTGTGTGGTTGCTTTCATTTTATTTTTCCACATTAACTTGAGCCTGACATGTCAAACTCTAGAAAGGAAAGATAAACTCTGTGTATTTAGGCTCTGGAGTTTTTACCCCTACAAGTGGAAATACGTATACACTTGTGTGGGTGTCTGTGTTTATAGTCATTTTCACATACATCCTGAGTGTCATTCTTCAGATATATGCAGATATGTTCTTTTACTAACTGGTACCTGGACCTCTGGCTCTGGTAGGTCAGCTCCTGCCCACTGTCTTCAAGTCCCATGCTTGGGGCATCCTGCACACGCTGCTCGAGATGTTCAGCCACCGAATGCACCACATTCAGCCACACTACCGAGTTCAGCTTCTGAGCCATCTCCACACACTGGCTGCAGTCGCACAGACCAACCAGAACCAGCTCCATCTGTGGTGAGTGAGTAGCCTGCAGGCTGCCTCCCTTGGGTTAGTACAGCTATGCTTGGAAGTGGGTATCCTCTGTGCCCCCCCCCCCCATTTTTTCTCTTATTTGCCATAAAGTTTAAATTCTGCTTCTAAGACACTAATTCCAGCAAAAGAGTGGAATCCAAGTTTTTAAAAGAAATTGGATTTACATATGTTTCAGGTCATGATTAAAGTATCATTTTATGGAAGGCAGAGGCAAACAGATCTATCTCTGTGGGTTTGAAGCCAGCCTGGTCTACAGAATGAGTTCAAGGACAAGTCAGGGCTATTATACAGTGAAACCCTGCTTTGAAAACCAAAACAAAGTATCATTTCAGTTTTGATTTAAGGGAAAACGTATTTCAGATGGAAATCTGGAACTTATTGGAGGGGGGACACAGTCTTGTGTAGCATAAGCTGACCTTGAATTCATTTTTGTAGCCACCACAGGATAAAAATTCTGATCCCCCCATCTCTTCCTCCTAAATGCTGATTCTCTTAGTTAGAGTTCTATTGCTGTGGAGAGACACCAAGACCATGGCAACTCTTACAAGGGAAAAGCATCTAATTGGTGCTGGCTTACAGCTCAGTGGTTTAGTCCATTATCATCATGAAGGGAAGCATGGTGGTGTGCAGCAGACGTGATGCTGAAGCAGGGGCTGACAGTTCAGCGTCTGAGACCTCAAGGCCCACCTCTTAGTCGTGCACCTCCCCCACTGAAGCCAGCACTCCAAGTCCTCCCAATAGTGCTACTGCCTATGGACCTGTGGGGGCCGTTTTTATTCAAACCACCGTACTGACTCTGCAGGTGTGTGCCACCTACCTAGTAGTGAGGTGCTGCCTGTCTAGGAGAAGGGTTTTCTTCTAATCTACAGGCTCTCTGTCAAATGTGTGCAGAGATCGGCTGCTTTGCATTGTAAAACTCAGCATCAAAAAAGGGAGGTTTTTATATTCAAAGCAGAGAAATGTGTAATCTCTGTGTTATTACATGTTCACAACTCTACAACTGGATCTGCC
>JADRCD010137768.1:0-11141 GCA_019843815.1 Montemys delectorum | reverse complement strand
TGTGTGTGTGTGTGTGTGTGTGTGTGTGTGTGTGTGTGTGTGTGTGAGTGAGTGTGCATGCATGTGTATGAATGTGGAGACCAGAGGTAGATGTCAGGTGTTTCCCTCAGTTATCCTCCACCTTATTTTTTTGAGACAGGGTCTCTCTCCCACATGGCTTGGAACCTATCTATTAGGCTAAGCTAGCTGGCAGTAAGTCCCAGGGATCTGATTTCTATTGTGCCTGGTGTTTTACGTGGGTCCTAGGCTTCAAACTCTTAACCTCATATTTGAGCAGCAAGCACTTCATCAACTGAGCCTTCTCCCCAGGTCCTGTGTCCTTTTAACTTGAGGCAAAGATAAATGATGCGCAAGGCTTTTTCAAGCTTCAGTAAAGAAGTAGCTAGCTGAGGCTTGGAGAGATGCCTCAGAGGCCGAAGTGCCTGCCGCACAAGCGTGAAGAAATGGACCTGAGTTTGGAACCCCAACACTCATGTGAAAGCTAGGTGTAAAATCCAGGTGCAGGCAGCATGTGTTTATACTGTAGCATTGGGGATGAGGGCGTAGTTGGGGGTGGAGGTCTAGAGACAAGTGGCTCTCCAGAGCTCACTGGTCAGCTTGTTTAGACCCATCAGTGAGTCCCAGGTTCACTGAGGGGCCCTGGCTAAATAAATAAATAAATAAATAAAATAAGGTGGAAAGCAATAGAGGACATCCAATATCAACCTATGGTTTCCACACATACGTACATGCACATGTGTACACGTGGATGATGAACATAAACCACACACACCTACATATACATCTACACACATACTATCTGAGATACTGGGCCTGTCCTAGTTTGGTTTCTGTTGTTGTGGCAAAACACTAAAAGCAGCTTGGGAAAGAGAGGGTTTATTTGGCTTACACTTCCGCATCACAGTCCATCATCAGGAGAAGCCCAGGCAATAACTCAAGGCAGAAACCTGGAGGCAGGACCGGAAGCAGAGACCCTGAAGGAACCTACTTCCTGGCGCCCTCAGCCTGCTTTCTTATACCACTCTGGACCACCTGTCCTCCCATATCAATCATTAAGCATGAAAATGCCTCACAGGCAGCCCATAGGCAGCTGGAACATTAATGGAGGCAGTTCCTCAGTTGAGGTTCCCTCTTCTCACGGGTCATCTAGTTTGTGTCAAGTTAACAAAAATCAACCAACACAGGATCCTAAAGCCCACAGGCCTGCAACAAAATAAGCTCTTGACTAATATTTAATACTTCCATTTAAAAAAAAAAAAAAGGTCCTGAATTTCCTTATCCAAAGGAAGTCAGTTCGAGCCAGTTACCTGGGCTTTGAACCTGGCTTGCATTCAGAGGTTAGAGGACAACCTGCAAAAGCTGGTTTTTTCTTTCTGACATGTGAGTCCTGGGGATTGAACTTAAGTCCTCAGGCTTTTTGGCAAGCTCCTTAACCCACAGAGCCATCCTTCTGGCCTTTCTTTTCTTTCCTCTCATTAACTTCTTGGATTGTGGCTAGCTGTTGAACAATACTGCCATTAGTTAAAAAGTAGATACCATTAGAAAATAGACTTCTAGGACTAGGAATGTAGCTCAGTAGTGGAGTACTTTGCCTAGCACATGTGATGTCCTGGGTTCAATTCCTTATACTAAGAAAAAAAAATATATTTACCATCAGTTTTTCTATCCCATAATCTCTTCAACTAACAGTGCTTAATGGTGCTGATTACTAACTAGTCAACAGGGTCTAGAATCACCTAGGGATTCAAACTTCTGAGCAAGTCTGTAAGAGAGTTTTTAGATTGGATAAACTGTGGTAGAAGGGTGCAGCCTTACTGTGGGCAACACCATTTCATAAACCTGGATTTTAGATTTATGGTGTGGAAGAGCAGAGGGGCCGGGCAAAATGAGCTGAGCACCAGCATTCATCTCTGTTTCCTCACCATGGATACAATGTGACCACCTGCCTCCTGCTCCTGCAGTCATGCCTTCCTAAGGTGATAGACTGTACCCTCCGTCTGCAAACCAAGGCAAACCCTTCTTTGGGTTGCAATTGCCAGGCATTTTGTCACTGCAACAAGAAAAATAATGAATACTTAGACAAAATCCGAAATCCCAGTGCCTGAGCTTGTCTTCAGGTCTCAATTCCTGCTGCCTTTGCTGTTTCCTGAAGAGCATTTTCCCTAGTTGCAGCTGTCATAATACAGAAGGTAAGAAGTTAACAAGTAGAAGTGGCCAGGTGTGGTTGCTGACTGAGACTCCCAGGGAACCACCTGGCCTCGGGACCACTCATCTCTCAGCTGGTCTTCTGCTTCCGATATAATCACACCAGTTTATTGTAGTGTTTCTCAAAGCGTGTACCTGAGTCACTGAATGAATCAGCAGATGTTAGCCTGTGATAAGAGAAAGGGTTTCGTGGCCAGAGCCTTTTGAGAAATGGTGCTCTGTATGATACTGCTCGGTCAGACCAGATTCCCAGAGCCTTTACCACACTGAAGTTCCTGTAGACTGTCCAAAGCAGGGTGTGGCACACTGCACCTTTTAGATCACTTGAGATCTGTGTTCTACAGAATATAGGTTGGGAAACTGGTTTCATCTAAACCCTTCATTTGATATACCAAGATACCAGACGGCGAAGTCCTAATGTCAAAGATAAAAATCACGATGTTTACAGGAAACTATCTAGAAGGTTGGCAGAAGCCCTGACCGAAGACTCAAAAACACCTGCCCCCAACTCCTGGGTTCTGCTTAGTTCCTGGGTAGCACCGCCTGCTACCATCTCTACCACTAGCACATTCACAGAGGGGTCAGACGAGGGCCTAAGGTCCCCAGCTACTAAACTAATGAAAACCAACATATAAAGAAGCGTTTTTACCCAAAATTCCAACAGTGGAAAAAAAAAAAAACAATCCTCATCTCTCTTTTAGAAGCTGACATTGTCTATCTTCCTGAATCACTCTCCACCTCACACGCCGAAGCAGGGTCTCCCACTTGACCACAGAGCTCACCTATGCGTTTGACTAGCTATCAGTTTTCCATGAAGATGGAGTTTCCACACTCTGGTCACTGTGCTCTAGGCAAGTCACCGCACCCTCTTGACATTTACGTGGGTGCTGGGTAGCTAAGTTCCAGTCCTCAGTATTAGGGGGAGCCATCTCCAAACACCTAACCTTGACTCTTCAATGAACATTTTGTATGTGGTTTTGGAAACAAGACTAATGTCATGTGATTAAGGTATTTCTGCTTTTTTTTTTTTCTCCTTTCCTGTTATTCTGTCTTTTGGATGAGTTATAAGTTATGTCAGAGGGTCCCATCATACCCAGGCTAATTTCCTATACTGGCATTTAAAATGCTGTAAAATGATCTGCCTGGTGAAATATTGTTAGAGATGAATTATTTAAATCTCTCGAGTGGGTGAATTAGATTCACATTGTATCTTAAATGATCAAGATGGGCCCTAGCGTATATTAAGTACACAAAGATAAAAATGTTTGTATTAATTAGAAATTATCTTTTGATTTGGTTTTATTAACAAATTTAAATTATGGTGCTAATTTAAAGCAATAATTTACAGCAATACTAATAGTATACTACCCAATCAGAAAAATCTCTGGGGCTGGAGAGATGGTTCAGCAGTTAAGAGCACTGACTGCTCTTCCAGAGGCCCTGAGTTCAATTTCCAGCAATTCACATGGTGAATTCAATACACGGTTCAATACACATGGTGTCTCACAACCATCTGTAATGGGGATCCAATGCCCTCTTCTGGTGTGTCTGAAGACAGCAACAATGTACTCACATACATTAAATAAATAAATAAATAAATAAATAAAACCTTGATATGTTTTTGGTGGAGGACTATGAATTCTAATTAATGCTTAAAAACACAGACATTTAGACTCATTTCAGACACTTGCCCTATAATGCAGAGTTTCTATATCTACTAGTACATAAGTTCATTTCTATATTTGACACTGAAATACACAATTTCAGAAAAGTAGTGAGTCTGTAGATAGGTCCTATATTCCAGCCACTATTGTTGTATTCTTTGTATTTTCTTTTCTGACACTTAAAAATTATATTTTTCTGTTTGTAGTATATATATGTATATATTATATACATATATGTATATATTAGATATGTGTATATATTATATACACACATATATAAATTATATTTTTCTGTTTGTAGTATATATATACTATATATATATATATATATATATATATATATATATATATGTGCACCTGTGCATGCGTGTGCATAAGGAGCTCAGAAGATAAGCTCCAGGGTTGGTCCGCAGGTGTCCTCCCCATTCTGTTTGAGATACGGTTTCTCATTGGCCTAGAACTTTGCCAGGTAGGCCAGGCTGGCTGGACAGTGAGTGCCAGAGATCTGTCTTCCTCTGCCTCCCACCACTTCATCTCTAGGATCATGAGTGTGCACCACAGTGCCCAGCTTTCAATGTGGGTTCTGCAGCTCACACTTGGTCCTCACACCTGGGAGGCAAGTGCTTTGCCCACTGAGCCATCATCCCAGCCTGCAGTTCTCTATGTTTGCCCATTTATTAACAATTGTCTTAAAAGTTTTAGCCATTCACCTGTATTTATTTATTTATTTATTTATTTATTTATTTATTTACTCGTTCATTAATTAAATAGGACCTCACTTAGTCCAGGCTCCCTCAAACTCACTATGTAGCTGAGAATAGCCTTGAGCTTCTGATTGTCCTGTCTCCACCTCCCAAGTGGTAGGATTACAAACATAATCCCAATTCATGGGGTGCTAGGGATTGAACAAGTGCACGGCTTCATGCATATCAGTCAAGCACTGAATCAACTGAGCTATGTTCCCAGTGCAGACTGAGTTTTAGTATATAGTCATCTCTTGGGGTCTGTGGGGAAATCAGTTCCTGGAACCCTTTCAGATTCCAAAAACTATGGATGCTCAAAACTCTCATATAAAGTGGCACAGAATTTTCCTATCACTGTCTCTTGTATACACTCAATCATCTTTAGATTACTTATAAGTGTCCTTATAGTCTATTGTTAAGGAACAATAGCAAGAAAGGAAGACTGCGCATGTTCCGTATAGGCACCGCTTTTTCCAAGTGTCTTTAAAGGTGGTAGTTGGATCTGCAGATGTAAAACCCACAGACAAAAGTGAGCCAACTCAAAGGATCCAGTAATGATGTTAAAGTGTTGGTAAGTGGCAGATCAGTTTGTCATGGGGTCCTAACACCCTGCTCCTGCTCCAGCAGGAGAAACTCAGAGGATTATGTATTTATAATTCACTGAGAACCCCAAAACTATGACATGGCTGTTTTCAGACAGCTCAGGGTCCACACTGATGCTCTGGGCTGCCCTGCCGCTGCTACCCCAAGCTCCTCTTCCCAGCTGAGTTCCTTAAGCTGCTTGGAGTTAAGCACTGAACACTCTGAAGGCCTCTTCCAGCAAATAAGAATGAATGAGAGGAGGAATGGGGCCAGGTTTCCTGCACTGAACCCCACTTCACTTCAGCAAATCCCTGAGCCTTTCTCTCTGCTTTGTCAGCTGTGAAATGAGCAGACTAATTCAGCCCTGCTTCAGAGGGCGACGAGTGGCAGGTTTAATTAATGATGATTGGGATGGGCTTTGTGATGTAAAGTTGTTCATAAATGAAAAGGAGCATTAGTGTTATTTCACTCCAAGTCGGCTACATTTGGAGTGCATCCTGCTTATGGCTGCCACAGCTAAGCCTTCAAATCCTGTTCATAGGGGTGTGTTTCCCAGATAGAAAGCAGGCTTGGTAATAGAGAGGCACAAACATGAAACCAGTGCACGTCTCACATGTCTGGTTGGCAGGCAGCACCAAGATCCACTGGGTCCAGCTAGTGGCAGGTGATAGCTGTTTTTCACAACCCAAAAGAACTGTGCGCATACATTTAGACTCCAGGCTATTCTGGAAAGCTCCCAGAGATTGAAAGCATCAGACTGGTAGACCAAATGATCTCCTAAGATCCTGGCAGTAGTCTTCTGGCTTGTTCCGGCTGACAGCTCACATTGATAGTATTCTTGTCTGGGTCAATTGTGTACTGAACACGTGCAACAAGGATCAGGGCCCTCTGGGATCTACTCCTGTGTCTTATGGGGATCTCATTCAGTGGAACTCATAAGGACAGAGCTATCTGGTTTACCAGAAGTCATGCTGGTCCATTTGAGTCACACTGGGAACTGCTCATTCCTTTGAACATAATGAGATCATTACCTCTAACACACAATTCATCTAACAATATGCATCTGAAGTACATTTTAACTTCAACACATTTATTGGATTTTGTAGTTAGGATATTAAATATCTTCAGAGACTCTCATGCTGTGTGTTGGGCCCCAGTTGGAGATGCAACTGAGAGGTGTCGGAAACACGAGAGCACCCACTTCCTCAATGGAACCATCCATTGATGAGTTCCTAGCTGAAAAGGCTGGTAGCTGGTGGGGCCATGTTGGAGTAAGTAGGTCACTGAGTATGGTGGCTTACATGAGAAATGTCCCATATAGATTCCAGCACATGAACTTTTGGTCCCTAGTTGATGGCAAGGCTAGAGGAGCTACATCACTGGAGGGAAGCTTTGAGAGTTTAAAACCTCACTGTGCTTCCCATTCACTCCCTTGCTTTGTATTTGTATGAAGATGTGAGCATTCAGCTTCCTGATCCCACTGCCAGGCCTGACAGCCATGATGGAAACATATTCCCCTGGAACCATAAGAGTTTCCAGAAGAAACTCTTTCTTCTACACGTTTGATTTTAGGTCATGGTGTTTTATCACAGCAAGAGAAAAGCAAATGATACACTGCTCATGCTCTCAAAAGTTGTGCCTGGTCTCCAGACCCCTTTTGGCCTTCTCTGCTTCTTGGTTGCCATGAGGAGAGCTGCTTTCTCTGTCATACTCTGCCATTACCACGGTGTTCTGTCTCAACATCAGCATAAAAGTGATGGAGCCAACTGGACTGATACCTCTGAAGGAGCCGAAATAAGCCTTTTCTCTTCCAAGGACATTTCTCATGGGTAAAAAATCGGCTTCGTAAAACCTTGTCTCAAAATAAAATGTATAACGAGACAGTCCATGTGAAGTACTTAGCATAGTATCTAACACAAAGCAATTGTATAGGAAATATTTTTCCCTGTTTCTCTCCCTCTGCCTCCTCTTCCTCCTTACCACCCCTTCTCCCCCTCCCCAGATTATAGAAAAAGGAGTCTCAGTTGCTTTTTGAACCTAGAAACAGATTTAATAACCTGGCCCATAGCTCCTTTAATGCTGCCTTTTAAACCTGGGGCGGGAATCCACTGGGATCAAGACTTCCAGGTTCTCTGCCTTTCACCCCTAATTTCAAATATTATTATTTGGTTCCTCGAAGTACGATTAAACCAATTCTTACTTATACCTGACAGCTCTGTGTTAAAAGGCTCTTTGCAAGTGAATTACTTGTGTATTGTGCATTCATTTTGTTGGTTGTAAAACATGCTGCTGGACACACGTAGATCTTGTCCACTGAGTTCTTAGCATGCCTGTCATTAAAAACTTCCTCCCTTCCATGCTTCATCTCTTGATTTGATTATTCCACATGAACACAGCCTTTTTTGTAGACATTTTAAACATAATAGTGTATTGATTATTAGGGAATTTCACATAGTGCTCCCTAATCACTTTTGATTCTCAGTTTTCCAAGTCTTCCCTCTACCCATGTGGCCTTCTGCCCATCCCACCAAACCCAAAGATTAAAAAAACAATGTCCAGTTTGTGTTGTCCATATAGTCACTAGAGCATGCTCAAACTCCCTGTGGCCAGCCCCTTGAAGAAAAATGAGTCCTTCCCCAACTGAACCCCCACCAGTAGCCATCAATTGTGAGGAGCTGCACTTCAGCATCCTTATCACAATTTTTACGAGTTCCCTTTCATGGTTTCCTGTCTAGGTGGTTACATTTTTTTTTTAAGGGATAGGGGTTGTCTCAGAAGTGTCTCCCTTTCTCAACTGTGAGTCTGAAGTCACCGATCCCACTCCCACTGCAGTAGAAACTTCCTTGTCCTTTATAGTCAGCAGGAGCATGGATCATGAACTTCCACATCTCATGACAACACGGACCACAAACATCCACCTGGCCTCCGGCATCAGCACATGCCACAGACCTCAGCATGGCCTCTGGTAGCAGCATAGACTACGGACATCAACAAAGCCCTCCTCCACAGCATGGGCCAAATACTATCATAGCCCTCGGGTAGCAGTACAAGCTACTGCCATCAACATTGCCTCTGGAGCAACTTGGACCGTTGACTCCAACAAGGTCTCAGGGGCTGCATGGACCACGAACGTCTACAAAGTATTCAATGATTAACACAGGCCACAGACATCAATGCCCTTCCCCTATTCTTCACTGCAGCTGAACCACAGACCTGGACGTGGTTCCCAGGGGCAGCACGGACCACAGACATCAGTATGGCCTCTCTTTCTTTCTTTTTTTTTCCTGAGATTATGGAGAAAATGTTTTCTATAAGAAACTATAACCAATGGGCGTGGCAGCACAGGCCTTTAACCCCAGCATTTGGAGACAGAGCTGATGAATCTCTATGAGTATGAGGTGAATCTCATCTGCAAAGCACGTTTCAAGCCAGCCAAAGCTTCACAGTGAGACAACATCTTAGAATAAACAAACAAACAAACTATCTTCAATTAACATTCTGTGTTTCATGGAGAAGACAGAGCAGCAATGGACAGCCTGGAGAGGACTTCTGGGCCACAGGAAGCCGTGACAATGCTTAGGAAGAACGAGTAGTACCTTGTGGGGTGGCATTTGGCCTATGCCTCCTTTCTCCAGTCCCCTCCACAGGAACTACTGTCACCTCAAATGTCTCTGCTGCCCTGGCCACAGATGGTTGGGGCAGACACTCTCACACTAGAGCCACACTGAGACAATGATTCTCTCTCTACCACATTTGGAATTGGGACAGAGAACTCTGGTCAGTCACAGTTGGCCTCAGAAGTAGGGCAGCATATAAAAGGGAGGTGAGGCCTTATTCAGCGCGTGTACAGGGAAGCGAGGGCAAGTGGGCTATGGAAAGAAGAGACCAAAGAAGTCTCGGGGAGAAGAGATGAGAAACTAGGTTGCCCTAGGAGGGAAAAGGAGGCAGCCAGAGGATAGCCGTCTCCATTCCCAGTGACCTCTCGGGATTTTGTTCCTATTCCCATGGGGCTCGGCCCTGGCACATGACCAGTGCTCAGCTCACTTTCGGCTCAGGCAAGTGTGAGAGGTCTCTTTTACTTGAAACTCAACGAGCCAGAGCCAAGCCCATAGGCAGGCAAAGAGAGGGGCCAAACCAGGGATCTGCTGCTTGATGCCTACCTTGGTGTGTTCATCATGCTGGCCTGTTAGTGACAGGCACATGGGTAATTTCTGTTGGTAAAATTAAAGGTAAAAAAAAAATTATGCTTATCCTAGAGCAACGTTCTCTCTTCATCTAGTCATTTCCTGGTATATTTTCTTGTGAAGTAGGGAAGTGGGTGGGTAGGATTATTTATGATGCTACAATCAAGGTTTTGTCTAGCCTGGAATTTTTTCTATAGGGTGATCTGTACCTCCAGCTGACACTGTTCATGTATTTTTCAGAAACAAACAAACAAACACCAGCCAACAAGCTCATCCAAGTCCTATCCAGCTTCTCCAACAATTGATCAGGCCCGAGATCAGGGACTCTGACATGCCCCATATTCAAAGGCAAGTCTTATGTCTAGCTAAAGGCTCTGAGGAACCCTATTACAGTAGTTCAGGGGGCACAGGCTACCCTGTGAATCATCCCACTCTAATAAAAAAAAAAATGTGAGTTTTGACTTCTTGGCTTCTGCTTTCATGACGAGAGTGAGTCCCAGTTCCCCGTCACAGATCCTGATTCATTGATGGTTAGGCCTTCATCCCCTGCCTGTGCAACCCAACGAGGCTCCTGTACCCTGCAATACCAGTACTCTAGGGCTGGAGGGATGACCTTATCAGTTAAGGAGCACTTGCTCCTCTTGCAGAGAACCAGAGTTTCGTTCCCAGCACCCATGTCCGGTGGCTTACAACCATCTGTAATTCCTGCTCCAGGGGGATCTGGTACCCTCCTCTGGCCTTCAATAGTTCAATATCAGCATGATGGGACTATTTACACAACAGAAATAAGCAAAACTATAGACCAGCACACATATACCTTATATGCCACAAACTCATTTACCAAATGCCATTTCTTGAGATTATACATTCATTATACAAAGCCTGCTCAGCTGGCCTCATTCATAACGAGATGCCTCTACTGGATGCTTGAACAATTCATCTTCATAATTTGACATGTTTAGATCCTATACTTCATGTAGAGACATTTTTGTGTAAGAGGAATTTAGAATTTAAGTAATTTTAATTCAGTTAACTAGTTTCAGATGAATGCAATATTTAGGAGAAAATACTGAGGGTAAATTAAACTCATAATCAATTGACTAATAAACCGTATACCTTCTTTAGGAAAACCGATGGTACCCATTGACTATGTCTGAAGGAAATTATTGACGTAGCTATGTGTGGAGTCATTATCACTAACCAGGCAGACCAGGAGGACTCCTAAAACAAGATGACCTACCTTTCTTGGCCAGCAGATGTAGGACAAGTAGCTCCTTGTGCCACCTACTGGAACTTGAAAGAACAGTCTCTTTCCTTTTGATGAAATGTGTTCTTTGTACAGATGGAAAATACAATGTTACTTAAGGTGGAGCTAATGTGAAGAGGATGGATTTTAAAGTCCGTATGAGAGAGCTCATCAGCAATAGAAGATGCAGAGGCCTAAGTCACTTCTTCCTTCTTTGGTACTGGGACTGAGCCTCAGCTTCATGCACACTAGACAAGCGCTGTGACACAAGGTAGAAACCTAGTCCTGAAAAAGAGCAAGAATTTAGTTATGAGATAGGGCCTCTGATCACTCAGGCTGGCCTTGAATTCCCTCGGTATCCCATGCAATCTTGAGCTTACAATTCTTATGCTGGAGTCTCACAAGTAGCTGAGACTATAAGCCTGTCCCACCAGGAGGTGATAGCTCACTTTTAAACTTATTTTTATTGGTTATTGTTGTCGTATGTATGTATGTATGTATGTATGTATGTATGTAT
>JADRCD010137766.1:0-10241 GCA_019843815.1 Montemys delectorum | reverse complement strand
CAATGAAGGAGCTAGAGAAAGGACCCAAAGAGCTGAAGGATTTGCAGCCCCTTAGGACAAACAACAATATGAACTGATTAGTACCCTCAGAGCTCCCAGGGACTAAACCACCAACCAAAGAGTACACATGGTGGGACTAATGTCTCCAGCAGCATATGTAGCAGAGAATGGCCTAGTTGGTCATCAATGGGAGGAGAGGCCCTTGGTCCTGAGAAGGGAGAGGGTGGGCTGGTGAGCAGGGCGAGTGGGGGGAGGAGGAAACAGGTTGTTTTTTCTTTTTTTTTTCCAGATGCAAACTGGGAAAGGAGATATCATATATCATGTAAATACAGAAAATATCTAATATAAATAAATAAATAAAAAACACTCTGAGGTGCATTATTAGGTTATTTGTTTTTAATTGTAAGTTTTTAAAAACGTAAGTACATTTAAACTATATTAACTATTAGTGTTCCTCTTAGAAATGGCTTAGTTGTACCACCTAAATGGCTTAGGTGTTTTAGCAAGCTGTCCTATCTTTTAAAATCAACTCAGGAATTTAAAGTATTTCTTTCCCCATTTCTTCAACAATCCACTCTTCACTCAAAGTGTAGTGGTTTAAGTCTCCTGCATGCAATTATTTTATGAGAACCTACTTAAACTTTCAAATCTTTTTTTTTTTTTTAAATGTAATAAGGAACGCCAACCGTTGACGGCTAAGTATTTGCACTTGTTTAGTCTTCTCAATGAATTGTCCTCTTCATCAACTCAGTGGTGCTCTTGGTCTTTTGTAAGTAGTTTGGTTTTAAAATCTACTCTATCTGGCACCAGAATGGCGTTTTGGCTTCTGAGTTCATTTAAACCTACAGACTCTGTTCATGTCTCTGCCAATGGTGTGAATTTCTTGAAGACAACAGGTAGTTTTTGTGTTCTAATGCAATCAGCAAGTCTGAGCCTTTTAAATAGTGAACTGAGTTCATTCACTTTAAGGTTTTTCTTTGTTGTTATAGTTATATTCTTTGATATTCTGGTTATTTAAGTAATTATTAGTCATCTTCTTTCTCCCCTCTAAGTATTAGGAGTTTGTTGGTTTATTTTTATGAATATAATGGAGTCTTTTCCAAGTCTGTCTTGTCTATATATTTTTTTCATGAAATGTTCCCCCCCTGCCTCTGCCGTGTTCTTCTGAATGAGACTTTTTTCTTCTCTCTCTATGTACAGTATTACTTTAAGGATTTTTTGGGTGGTGTTTAGCAATAATCAATTACCTTAGTTTGCTCTTTTCTTTATTATCCTATATACACAAAAAAGTGAGCTTTCTGTGTATAGAAATCTCAACAGGCAGTTATATGCTTTCAGGGATAGACAATCATCTTTCCAGGCTCTTGTGGATTTTATGGTTGGAGTTGGGAGATATGATAATAATAGAGATAGGATATTCTAATGTGTTTGATCTTGTAGATAAGTTGACCCTTTTCTTTTGTAACTTTTAATATTTTTTTCTTTTTCTTCTATACTTTTGACCTCTTTCTCTTGTCTACTTGGGTTCTAAATGCTTCTTACATTTAGATATCTATGTGTTTTTCCTAATAATTTTTACTGTATTTATTATTGTGTCTGTGTAACATATGTGTGTGAGTGTGGACATAAATATATATATGAATGTGGGAGAATCACTTTGAGGAGTTGATTCCTCCACTGTTAGTTTTAGGAACTAAAATCAGCTTATCAGGCATGCGGGGCAAGTACTTTAATGTGTTTTAGAAAAATTTCTGCTTTAATTTCATAGAAAAGATGTCTATGTCTTTAGACTGGAACTCAGATCCTTCTACCACATACATTCTTAGATTTGGTCTCTCAGATGTATTCCAGAATTCTTGGAAATTTTAGTTATGTTCATATATATGTATCTGAATTTATTATTGTCTTAACACTTTCCATCTTAAAAGCCATCCCTCTCTGCTTGGTACTGTTTGTGACACTTCTACCTTGTTAAAATGATTTCTTCTTCTTCTTCTTCTTCTTCTTCTTCTTCTTCTTCTTCTTCTTCTTCTTCATCATCAATTGGCTCTTTTTTTTCCCAAAATTTCTCTTTGGTTTGTTGCTAATGCCAGTTTCCTTATTGATATCCCACATCTTTAAAGTTTTCTCTACACTGGAGGCTATTTCAGACATCTTCTTTACTTTCCTATCTAGGCCCTTTACCTCCTTCACCTCTTACCTCTTTCTCTGGCATATCAGCTATCTCTCTATCTTGGGGTTCTGGAATTGAGTTGTGAGCTTATTGAAGTGTCAGAGTGGATATTTCCTCCTACTTTTTGTGCTTCTTTCTTGTGCTTTGAGCATCTGTTGGGGTAGGTTTTGAGCATCATTTTCATTTCTCCCTATTCCTTCCTTTGGTTTATCTTATAGAAGCCTTCATGAAGAGCTGCCTTCATTGGATTTATGTTCCCTATTACTTAGGGAGAGAGATGACTGCTGTAACAGAGAAAACAATGTTCCAATGGTGTGCCAGGTATCTTGCTGTAGAATACACTTGTGTCTCTAGTAATATTCATAGTGGCACCAGGATATGAATCAGAAAAATAGAGTTTCTAGATTTTTAAGACTATTTTTATTATGGTTACTAATAGTTAAGTAGTAAAATGAGTATGATATGGCAAAGAGGAAAAGGAGGATTAAGTATGAACAAAACAGAAAGTATATGTCTTAGAAACATAAGAACTAAGAGAGAAACTACTGAAGTGTGGACACTGAGGAAAAAAAAAAAGAACATTTATAAAAGTCTTCCAGGTAAGGATCCAGTTAAAGCATGATGAGTAAACAATGAAGTACAAATGTATAAATGGAATAAGAATAAAATGAGGTAGAATAGATTATCACATGAGTCAGTGTTTCTTCCTGGTGGGGACAGATGTGGCTTCCCCTTGTCCCTGGCTTGTCTTCTGTAGCAATCTCTGCTGGTTGGAGAGGGCTGCTACTCTCAGTAATTCAAAGAAATTAAATCAATATGTCCTTTCTGCTGTCTATGTGGGACCACTCTCTCTTCCAGAATGCCTCAGTCTGAGATGCCCCTGTCTGCCAACTACAACTTCTCTGGTTCTGAGAATCACTGTTTCTAAACAGGGACTTCTGGGACTGAGGTTCTCTCTCTCTCTCTCTCTCTCTCTCTCTCTCTCTCTCTCTCTCTCTCTCCCTCTCTCTCTCTCTCTCTCTCTCTCTCTCTCTCTGTGTGTGTGTGTGTGTGTGAAAGGTCTCCCCATTTGTGTTTACCATAGTTGTTGGGCATTTTCTTTCTGGCTACTGGTGCCGATTAGCTAGACTTTAAGCACATTACTCACCTTCCATGCTCCTGCATGCCCAGACAGTGACCCAAGTGTTTCCTTTGCAGAATACTCTTCTCTGGTGCAATGGTGGAGACTTGGCATTAGCCTCCTTTTGCAGGACTTTCTCCTCCATCTTCACAGCCTGACCTGCTCTCACATCTCTCTCCCTAGGGTGGATCTAGACCCTGCTTGTATCTCCACGACTGGGTTAGTCTCTCCAGCTCACTGATTTTGTGATGTCAGTATCAGGAGGAGTAGGGACCATTCTAAAGGCCATAGCTGAATCTGGTTCAGCTCAGGAATCTTAGTGATGAAGCTGGGTGCCAGCTGGCAGCCACTGCTGGTTGCTTCTCTGGAGGAGATTTTACCTATGGGAAATTTCTATTTTCTTTAGCTCCTTCACTCCTTTGCTTAATGTCTTGTCTCTGCTCTTTCACTGTGCCACATAGAAGAAACTGCTAATCAGCTATCTTACCTGGACAGCCAAGAGTTAATTTTTAATATAAAAATTAATAAATACATTTATTTGATTAATTACTATGCCACATTGCTTTAATCTGTCACAAATGAATTACGTGTATAGCAGAGAACATTTTTGTTGTTGTTGTTGTTGTTGTTGTTGTTGTTGTTTTTCGAGGCAGGATTTCTCCATGTAGCCCTGGCTGTCCTAGAACTCACTCTGTAGACCAGGCTGGCCTCAAACCCAGAAATCTGCCTCCCTCTGCCTCCCAAGTGCTGGGATTAAAGGTGTGAGCCACCACTGCCTAGCTGAGAATGTTTTAAAAATTTTTTTATGATTGGTTTTTGATGATTTGTATGATTTGTATTCATCTATCATTGATTAACCATCTATCTATCTATTGGTCAATTATCTATCTATCTATCTATCTATCTATCTATCTATCTATCTATCTATCTACCTACCTACCTACCTACCTACCTACCTACCTACCTATCTACCTATCTATCTATATATGCCTGGGGTTTGCATAAAAGTTTCTTGGGTACCCATGTAGCACAGTAGAAGGAGCTCAAGAAGCCCAGTTGTAACTGAGCCATGCAGTACACTGTTCTGGCACTTACACTTTGAAGACCATTCATGCATATGATTCAAGCCGTGGATGCAATTGTCCATGTTGTCACCAGAGTTGTTTCCTTAGCCCACTGAATACTTCTTTTGCTCTGAAGATATTTTGGATTTCATGCAGTCTCATTTGCGAATCCTTAGTCATTTCCTAAGTGACTTGAATTCTTTTCAGAAAGCTTTATGTCTGTGTCTCAAAGTATTTTCCCTATGTTTTGCTCTGGAAGTTTTCAAGGTGTCCTGTTGCACATTAGTATATATTCTATTCAATTGGCTTTTTTTTCCATGAAGCATGAGAGATAGGGGTTTATTTTTATTTTTTCTACATGTGGAGATTCTCAGCATTAGTAGTTTAAAAGGACTGGTTTTAATGTAATGATTATTCCTAGCACTTTTATGTAAAATGTCAGGTGACTGTAGCTACGTGCATTGATTCTGGGTCCCCTGGTCTATTTCATTGCTCTATACACTATGTTGGTTTTGGTAAGTGTGATTCTGCAGTCAAATTGAAATTAAGTATTTCGGTATCTCCAGCATTTTTCTTTACTCTTTCTGTTACTTTGGGAATTCACAGACTATTGTGTTATCCTATGTATTTTAAGATTGATTTAGTCTAGTGAAGAATCACATTGAAACTTTTCTGGGAATGGCATAGAATCTGTAGATTGTTCTTAATAATATGCCCATTTTATGGGGATACAAGTCTATTTTACAGCAAGATAACACCAAAACCTTGGTAAAATCACCACATCTGACATTATAGTCAGTTCCTGCTTCTAAACAATGGGAAACAAGTGAATTCAAATACTTACATAAAACAAGTAAGGAAAAAGGAAAAAATAAAAATGAAAAGACATACCTATCCCAACAGATGCTCAAAACACAAGAAAGAAGCATAAAAAGTAGGAGGAAATATCCACTCTGATGCTTCCATAAGCTCACAACTAAGTTCCAGAGCTGAAAGATAGAGAGATAACTGATACGCCAGAGAAAGAGGTAAGAGGCGAAGGAGGTAAAGGGCCTAGATAGGAAAGTAAGGAAGATGTCTAAAATAGTCTCCATTATGGAGGAAACTTTAAAGATGTAGGATATCAACAAGGAAACTGGGATTAACAACAAATCAAATAAAAGCTCTGGGAATAAAAGACCCAGTTGGTGATGATGATGATGATGATGATGATGATGATGATGATGATGATGATGAACCCAATCATCAAAACCAAACCAACAAAACAGAAAACCCAGCCATTGGAAGGTGACATGAATAGACAATAGCTAGCAGAATAGACTTTAAGGTGGAGAGAAAGGTCGATTCATACAATTTCATTGATGTTTTCAGTGGCCCACCGGCTACTTAATGTACATGAATTAATCTAAATTTATGTATGTCATTAATTTATTATTTATCTCTCATGTTAGTTTGATATAATGTGATAAGAACTGGGAAGTTGCTTTTAGTTTTTTTGTTTGTTAAGACTCACTTTCCATAAAATTCCATGGTTGGTAAAAGAATATTTGTTTCATTGTCGTTCAGTTCAATCATCTCTAGATATATTAAATGAATCCAAAAACAAAACCAAAACCAAACCAAACCAAAACAAAAAACCCTAAAGACCAAACTACCTGTCTGTGTTTTCTTGTTTGAATGTATTTTTATTTCTCATGTGTTTAGTAATTCTGTCTTTGTTAGTTGTGAATTACTTAGTTTTCTTGAAATGTTTTATTCTCAGTTAATTTAAAAGACAGCTTTGATGGATGCAGTAGATCTCGGTTAGAGCAGCTATTACTTTTAGGATTTGAAATATGTTATGCTATCCTTTCCTTAGTTTTGATACTGGTTGGTGACTTTACTGAAGTAGAAATATGAAGGACTAGTTTACCCTGTCTTGTCTGAGCTTAGTAGAAGTGCTGGAAGTGCAACCTGTCTGGAGCATAAAGCAGAGTAGCTAAAAACTCACTCTACAAATCACTTTTCTTGTTTTGTTTTTTGAGACAGGGTGTCTCACTGAAACTAGAGTTCACCAACTTGGCTAAACTAATTGGGCAATGAACTCTAGGAATCTGCCTATCTCTGACTTCTCAGCCTGAGCCTTGTGAGACTGTATGTCATATATATTCATTTTAGGACTGGAAGTTCTGCAATCTTTTATTCACTGTATCTTGACCAGTTGTGAGTCTCTGGGACTCTCTGGAACTGTAAGAGGTAGCAGGATAAATACTGCAACATTTCCAGATAATGTTCTCTATATCATGCAAACAAGGTGTGCGAAGTCTTCAGTAATAGCATTTGTATTAGTCAGGGTCTCTAGAGTCACAGAACTTATGATAGTCTCTATGTAGTAAAGGAATTTATTGATGACTTACGTCTGTAGTCCAACTCCCAACTATGGTCGGCAGCAGCTGTGAATGGAAGTCCAATGATCCAGCAGTTTCTCAGTCCCACAAGGCAAGCAGGCAAAGCAGAGCAAGCCTTCTTTCTTCCAATGTCCTTATATAGGTCTCCAGCAAAAGGTGTGGCCCAGATTAAAGGTGTGTGCCACCACACCTTTAATCCCAGATGACCTTGAACTCGTAGATCTTCCTATCTTAATCTTTTGGGATTCATAGCCACTATGCCTCAAGATCTCCATGCCAAGATTCAGATTGGAAACTTGTATCTCTCAGCCTCCAGATTAGGGCCACAGGTGAGCCTTCTAATTCTGGATTGTAGTTCATTTCAGATATAGTCAAGTTGACAACCAGGAATAGCTGCTACAGGGTTTTATCAAACAGTTTTTATGGGCAAGAAAAAGTAATGGCCGAAGTCTTGTGAGAGTATTTTGGTGTAAATTCCTTTTAGTGATAGAGGTTCTGCAGTCTTTTATTGTCTGTACCTTGATCAGTTGTGGGTCTCTATGTTATCACCATCTACTTTAATTAGAAGCGTCTCCAAAAAGTGGATAGATAGAATGCTCTGATCTATTGATACAATGATAAGTCAATATGAGTAAGTTTAATATGTCCATTTAACAGCATAATCATCATAGACTCTCTCCTAGGACCTATGACATGTGTCTAGTAATTGGTTCTTGGCCCAATATTGATTCCAGGTAAAGGTTTCATCTGTCACAGTGGAACTTAAATCCAAGTTCTTAGAAGTGGTTGGTTGCTCCCATGATGTTCATGCCACTATTACACAAATTGACATGTCTTTCCAAGACAGTCATTTTTTTTTTTTTTTTTTTGTAGATTTTACAGAGTTCACAACTGGTTATAATTGATGGTTGCTTTTTCTCCTGCATAGCTTTCACAGCACCTTCTAGTACCCTGAAAGCTAGCCAATAAGGATGAAATGTCCAGATCCATTCCAGCTTGATATCATCATGTTCTATGACTCAAGTATTCAGTATCATCAGCAATAGGGTCTTACAGTCAAGTTCTGAAGGGTAACTGAGAGCAATAGCAATAGTCCATACAGTTACTGGGGTGGACTTTGGAATCTCACTGGCCAAAATATATATCAAAAGAAATAAAATAACCTATCTGGAACTGCTGACTATTAGGGAAATTGCTGCTCGGTTATAGAATGACTCTATTTTAAACTTTTTATTGGTGTTTGCACAAATGTGTTTGTGTGTGCATGTGCATATGCATGTGTATGTTTAGGAAGCTTCTACAGTAATTGGTAATATGGAAAGATCACTAGTGTTATAGTGTTATTCTACCCCCTCCCTTTTCTTCTGTTTGTTTTTGTTTTTTTTTTTAAATTTTCTTTTCCTTTCTGTTTTCTTTCTTTCTTTTTCTTTTTCTTTTTTCAGACAAACTTTTACTACGTAGTCTTGGCTATGAGCTGTACAGACCAAATTTACCTCAAATTTGCTACAAGCCTCTTGGTTCTGGGATTATAAGTGAATTCAGCCATCTCAAGATGCAACTCAAGACAACCATAAGCTTTGTAGCTTATGGGATGGACAGATTCTCACTTGCTCAAGAAATTTATCATTTGTACAGATTGAGATGTGTAATGTCTTAGCAAAAAGGTACCTTCTGAGCTGTATTGAGGTGTGTGACAGCAGGTCGAAACTGGGGACTATTGCTAGAGGGCCTTCCGCAGAGGTCTCTGATCCTAGTCAGTATCAACACTTTGCATGAGGGAGCAAGTTAACTGGATCAGGGCTTTAGAGTTCTCCATCTTGCAAATGGAAAATTGTGTAGCAGAGAAGAAATCACAGAGTTAAATCTACCCAGTGCCCCCAGGCTTAGGAATAATAGAATCTGAAGGTATGGTACTTTTTGGCAAGGACAGCAGAGCCACTAAACACAGAGCCTTTACTGCCCAGGCCTCCTGTTACCTGAGCTTCTTGATGTTGTGTCCTTGCGTCCAGAGACTCTCCAACTTATGATTGCTTTCCTTTCTAGGCCTCAAGAGAATTTCAGTCTCAAGAAATATGTTACTTTTGAAGATGATACCTGGGCTCTGCCCTCCAAAGTGTCTTGGTCCGGATTGGTCACATGAGGAGTTCCTCTCGTACCATCTTCCATCTTTCATCTCGATTTAAGGCTGATGATGACTATGGGCTTGTTCTATGGCTAGGTTTCACAGTATATCTTTAAACCAGAGTCACTTGACTTAGCCAAGTAGAAGCTGTGGTAGTTTCAGCTCCCCCATCTTCCAGAGACCAGGTAGACCTGGGTCCTCACTTTTTCTGTTACCCTTTTGATTTCTTTGAACTCTCTAACTGTCTTGTGATCTCTTTTGTACTTTTTGGTACTTTTCCTCAGTTTCTGTCCTCTGTGTATAATTTATCCTTTTTTTTATCCTTGATTTTTTCAGTCCCAATATTACATAGAAGTTGCTTCCTGTGTGTTGTTTGGACATGTCCCATTCAGTAGTTTCCCATCTAACTCAACCATGGTGTTGAAATGTTGGGTGCATTTTCAAGCTATGGGGGATGCCTCAAAACTGAGATGAGAATACAACTGAGCTGACACTCTGAGCCAGGGAAGTGGCTTGGGAAATATCCTTGTTATAGATGTATCAAGGATACAAAGAAATCAAGATACTAGAGTCTAGCAGTTAGGAAGTTAGTAATGAAATGTGCGGATAGGCAGCAAAGACACATGACCCTCTATTCACATATCTTTATGGAGTGCTTATATTTGTATACATGGTGTAAGATTAAGCAGAGGAATATCTTTGATCAATTTCTTGATGCTATGACAAAACACCTGGGACTAGGTTATTTATAAGTGTCTTAGGATTTTAAACAGACACATGACCAAGGCAACTCTTATAAAGTATAACATTTAACTGGGGCTGGCTTACAGATTCGGAGGTTCTCATTGGGAGCATGGTAGTGTCCAGGCAGATGTGGGGCTAGAGGAGCTGAAGTTCCACTTCTTCTGAAGGCAGCTAGGACAAGGTATTAAAGCCCATGCCCACAGTGACACACATACTCCAACAAGGCTATACCTCCTAAAAGTGCCACTCCCTGAGCAAAGCATAAATAAGCCATCACAATAAGGAACAGTATTTGATTGAGTTCATGACTCTTGAGGCTGGAACGTTCATGAGCATAGTGCCATCTGGTGAGAACTTTATTTCCACAAGATGGAGGATATCGATGACAAAACCCAGGGACACTGGTGCTTATAAAATTGGTTCCCATAATAATACTTTAATATGTAAATTCACAGATGAATTGATCCATTTAAGGGGCAGTGTTCTGCTGACCTCATGAACCCCAGCCCTTCCAAAGATTTCACCTTTCAACACTGCTACACTGGAGACCAAATTTCAAACACATGGAGTTGGGACACACTGAGAGCATAATAAAGAGAAGGGAATTTATTTAGACTAAAGTAAAAAAAAA
>JADRCD010137751.1:0-15566 GCA_019843815.1 Montemys delectorum | reverse complement strand
GTGTGTGTGTGTGTGTGTGTGTGTGTGTGTGTGTGTGTGTGTGTGCGCACACACACACACACACACACACGGAGAAGGAAGAGGTTGCCCTTTCTGAACCCAGTGCTGGACTCGGGGAAGGTCTGCAGAATGGGATTTCGGAGTCTATTGTGGCAACTAGGACCCACATCTAATACTTCAGGTCAGCACCTGTCACTGTCTTCACAAGATCAAGCCAATCAACATTATAATCTAGCATGGGAAGGGGTTCATGAAGCCACCCCAACTGAGGAGTGATGGACAGTTGTTATGTTCTGGGGGAGAGGGAAGGCAAGTCAGTTTTCTTTAAAAGTGAGGCTCCTGGTAGATCTACCGTCCTCCACACCCAGAAGTATCAACACAGCACAGATTGGAGCTGATGGTTTATTGGTTTTGTTTTGTTTTTATGACAGGAAGTCAGGAGGTAAGAAGATAGAGAAGGAACTGGGAGGAGTTACAGGCAGCAGTAGGGGTGAATCTGACCAAAATACACCATATGAAATTCCCAAAGAATTAATAAAATATTTTTAAGTGTCCCTCTCATGGTCAGCAAAGCCCAGTCCTGGCCTTGCTCATTCGGTCAGTGCAGACTTGCCATTGGACTCTACGCCAAGATGCATACACTCAGCTGAAGATTAGAAATGTTTAGGGGCCCTACTTTGCACGATCAGCCACATGATAACAAAATGTATCCCCTGCATAGACCGTGTAGCCCTCTAAAGATAGCAGAGTCCTACTCAAGTCAGGTAGAGGGAGGGAAGGAGTTGCAAAGGCGGCAGCAGCAAGCAAGGGAGCAACAGTAGTTATTCCTGCAGGAGTGGGTTTTTTAAGAGGAAAAGGTGAGGGAGGTCTGTGCTAGGGTGAGTTGGTAAGACCTCATTGGACAAGTTGGCCAAATGCCAAATAATGAATTTTGATTGTTGGACCTTCATGTTTAGTCTCAGAAATTAGTCAGTAGTCAAATAAGGCAGTAGACCTTGGGGCCTAACTTTAGAAATGTAACCTAACAGTTTTTAGCCAGGGAGAGAAGGATAAAGAGCAAAACCTGTTAGTGCCATGTTTCCCATGTTCAGACCTACTAGAGCCCTTCACAGACCCTAGGCAGTGTGGATGTTATGCAGCAATGTCCTCCCTCTAAGATACCTTGGAAGAAAGCTAATTAAGACACAGGGAGTTCTAAAGGGAAGTGACGCATTCCATCCTGCAGGGAGGTTCAGGAAGAAGAAAACTAAGCCTCCAGAAGAAGTCCCTGAAACCAACAGGATACACTAACCTACTCTCTCCCCAAGCACAGATGAGGAACAAAGTCTTCTGAGAGATACTCCCAAAGCAACTGGAGTGCCTTGAAGAGACTCTCCGACCTGTGGAGCTGCCTGCAGGCTCTGAAGTCCAAGGTTCCAGCTTTCACGGTCATGCTGGGGGCAGGGCGGGCTTTGGTGATGTCATCGAGTCTTTTCTGCTCCTGTCAGTAACCGCCCTCATCCATATTTCTTTAAATAAAAGTCATTGATTCACCAAGTTGGACTTGGACGGTATCCATCCTTAACTTTGGTCTGTTACTCAGTAGTTCCTACCTGAAGTGAATGGACATTCATCCATGTCTGCCCAGGAACAGCCTCACACGACAGTAGATTATGCTGCTTCTGTGAGAGGAAAAGGACTCCTAACAGCAGATACCGATGTAAGCTGCTGCAGATCGTGGCAATAGCTACAGCTAGACAAATAAAGCTGGACCTGGGGAAGCAGCAATCAGAGACAAGAGTTGCTCATGAGCAGAAGCTCTTCCTCCACCTAGAGGCCAGGAAAGGAACTGCACAGACAAGATGCTCAAAAGGCTGGGCTTACCTGAAGTGTGGCTTGGATATTTGCCCCCTCCAAATCACGTTGAGATTTAATTGCCCCTCTAACTGCTGGGGCCTGGAATAAAGGCTGAGAGCTTTGAGGGCTCCATCTTAAGGTCAGTGTTAGTAATTCAAAGAGTGAATTTATCCTCCTACTGTCTTTTATCCTTATTCCCTCTACTGTGGGATGACAAGGCAAGAATTCCAGGTGCTGGCCTCTCTTCCCCAAATCTTTAACTCATCAGTCTCATTTAGTTGCTTTATCAATGCCCACCCAGTAATGTTGTGTGATATAGCATCACACAATAGACTGAGGTCTCCTGAAACTTCAGGCAAGAGGGAAGGGGCAGGAGCTGATATGAGGTGAAACAATGGGTTTGTAGAGTGAGTGGACATGTCCCCGAATGTGATGAAACAAGATGTGGTCTGACAGAAATAGCCTCAAACCTAGACTTTCTGTGTGGCAGGGTGGACACACACACACACACAGTGTATCCCTGGGTACAGAGAGGCTGCATGGTGAATGACGCCTTTGTATTAACAGCTCTTACTCAGGATCAGGAACTTGCTAGCAAAATCAATGTGTTCCTGTGTCTGGGTGGATGGAATGCTGAAGGAGAAATCACCCTCAGGCCCAGAATATTATTGACGAAGAGATGGTGGGTACACAAGTCCCCTGGTAAGTCACCACATCCAGTAGAGGGCTATGAACCTCTGCAGGGTGGGCTCTAAGTCTGAGGTCCCTGCAGCCAACGATTCTGGCCTACTGCGTATCTCAGCATCTTTATTCATTATGGATGCATTTTCTTGATCGCTATGTCTGTTTTTGCCATGAAAACAGTCCAGTCTGCAAATAGCATTGTGGTATTATGAAGTTAAAAGACTTCTGAAACAAGAATAGATGAATGTTGCTCCAAGCTCCCCCCACCTACCTCTCTGTGCGAGATCAACAAATTGTTTTGCTTCTCTCTGTAAAGATCTGTGTAAAAATGATGTTTCTCAGTGTCAATGACTTCCTCTCCGTGACAGATTATTCAGAAAGGAGCAAGACTGAGAAGATGCATAGAACCAGACCAAGTGATCTGTGCCGGCTCTAAGCACATGACACTTCAGTTTAGTCACTTGCAGGCTCTGTGGCTCTTTTCTGCTGATGCCGTTGTGTGAGTGCAACTTCCAGTCTTGTAGTCTGGGCACTAACATTTGCAGTGTGAATCTGACAAGGCCAGACTCTCCAAGAAACTTGGTCTGTCATATGCAAACATAAGTACTGTTGGTAATGGCCCATATCCACCACGAGAACTGGAGAAACAGACCTCTGAACTGCTGGGAAGAGACACCATGAACGAGGTACCTCTTACGAAGGCAAACATTTAATCAGGGCTTCTAGTCTTAGATTTTTCAAAGCCTACTTTAATAAGGTTTCTCCATGCTTCAACCTCACTTCTAGCACACCACTCACCACAGGTAGTGGAAAAGAAAGGTTTATAGGAAACAGGGTTTGTGGACCTGTTTAGAAATAGTTCTTTGGGGCCATTCCAATCTTCGTTGTCAGCACTCCAGTCCTCGAGCAAATCACAAATCAGCAGCAGCAGTTCAATCCAGAAGAATCTGCAAGGCTCTTCTGATTGGTGAGTCCACAGAAGCAGCAAGAAGTCACCGGCATATGACAAGAACGTCTTTGGTGAGTTATTCTCTACAAAGTCACGACAAGCAGAAATCAGCAGTGCAGTGTAAGCTGAATCAATACAAGAGCATTGTCAGCAAAGATTAGCAAGGCAGAGCAAGGTGAACCAATGCCAGAGCCTCCTCCCACTGTCTATGGGGTCATATTTATATTCTTTCACATGTCCTCTCACATGTGTGCTTCAGCAAAACATTCTTTCACCTGTGTCTGCTTCTGCAAAACATCATATGACATAACTGAGTTTCCAAAGGAACCAGAAATTTCCACTTCAGAGGCTACCTTACAGTTTCAGGGGTTTGGCCCATTATCATCATGGTGGGAAGCATGATAACCTGCAGGCAGACATGGTGCTAGAGGAGCCAAGAGATCTATATCTTTTTTTTTTTTTTTTTTTTTGGTTAGATATTTTCTTTATTTACACTTCAAGTGTTATCCCCTTTCCTCATTTCCCCTCCAAAAACCCCCTATCCCACCCCCACTCCCCCTGCTCACCATCCCACCCACTCCATTCCCTGTCCTGGTATTCCCCTACACTGGGGCATCGAGCCTTCTCAAGACCAAGGACCTCTCCTCCCATTGATGTCCAACAAGGACATCCTCTGCTACATATGCAGCTAGAGCCATGGTCTCTCCATGTGTACTCTTTAGTTGGTGGTTTAGTCCCTGGGAGCTCTGGGAGTACTAGTTAGTTCATATTGTTGTTCCTACTATAGAGCTGCAAATCCCTTCAGCTCCTTGGGTCCTTTCTCTTCCTAGTTCCTTCATTGGGGACCCTGTAGTCAATCCAATGTTTGGCTGAGAGCATCTGACTGTATTTGTCAGGCCCTGGCAGAGCCTCCCTGGGGACAACTATATCAGGCAAGCACTTGTTGGCATCCACAATAGTGTCTGGGTTTGGTGACTGTGTATGAGATGGATCCCCAGGTGGGGCGGTCTCTGGATGATCTTTCCTTCAATCTCTGCTCCACACTTTGTAAGAGTTCTATATCTTGATCTAAAGATAGCCAGGAGGAAGCTGTCTTCCATACTGGGTGGACCTTGAGCAAAGAAGGCCTCAAAGTCTCATCTCCTAATTGCACCAGTCTCTGTGGCCAACCATTCAAACATGTGAATCTATAGGGGCCATATCTATTCAAACCACCAGAACTGTCCACTGCAAAACAGAAGAAAGGAGGAAAAAAGGAGTAAATGGCATAAGGTGAAGTCTCCTGGATCAGGGTAGTGCGCCAGGCCACCTCTGGCCCTCCTGCCTGGCTTTACCAGCAAGACCAGCCTGAGCAATACACCCCAAGCTTGTTCCTTCCATGTCCTCTTTCACTTCAAACTGAAGTTTCTAGAATGCCCAGCTAACACAGAGACTAGAAATTCCTTTGAAGGCAGACAATGATGCCAAAGCCTGACTCCCCAGATGATGAACAAATTGCCTCCCAGCCCCACAATCTGGGCAACATACTCTAGCACTGCACACCTCCAGACAAGGCTTCTCTCGTGACAGCATCCTCGAGGCTCAGCAGCAGTGCTTCGTGTTTAATGGGTTGCTTGTAGACACTTCCTTCCACAATGAGGACATCTTCTATTATAGGGACAAAATGAAAAGGGACTCATTCATTTCACATGAAAAAAAAAAAAAAACAGGGAACTTAAAAAATGGAAACACTGTCAATCAGACTGAACCACAAGCTGTGATTAAAGCCTCCAGACTTGTCCCATTAATGCAAGCAGAGTCGGATATCAGCCCAACACCAAGCCTGTATTGTAAAAGGTCTAATGTATTCAGCTTCAAACATAATGCCAAGCGTGTTGTAAAAGTAAAATGCTTATCTCTGAGTCAAGCAAATTTCCGTTTTTATGCGAAGAACAGTCACTGTGTTTCATTTACCATCTCAGCTCCCAAACGAGGTTTTCCTAATCAAGGGCAGGAACACAAAGTTCCTATAACAGAAGTCAAGTTATCTCCGCAGCCCTGGGACCAACTGTGGATTCCTTTTTGCTGTTTCTTTCCAGTGACAGTGCACACCCTGAACTTGGGGCTGGAAAAAAAAACAATGAGATGTGGTCCCTGCCCTCAGTGAAGAATCCCCACCTTGTGTAGTCAAGCAAAGGACAGTGGTACTAACCAGAAGCAAGGGTCACAAAGAGGAGAGTCTGTGTAGAGGAGGCAGCAGGGGAAGCTTCCGTATGTATACCTGTGCAGAGAGAGATTCATTCTCAGGGCTTGCTGATGTGGTTATAGTGACCAGAGCATCTAAGTTTGCAGCCAATAATCACAAGCCCATAGAATGGAGACTTAGAAAGAAGAGCAGCTGCTTCTCCCCAAAGAAAGAAGACCCAATGTGCTGCCAGTAAGGCGCTAGGCAGGAGGAGCTCCTCTCACTCAATGGAATCTTTCTGTTCTCTTCAGGTCTTCAGCTTCATAGAGGGAAAAGAAATCTGAGCCACTCAGTTCTCTGATCCAAATGTCGATCCAAACACTTTTTGGGCCCATGTAAAATAATTCTTGGCCAAATATCTGGGTGCCATGGCCCAGCCAAGTAGGCACATAAAAATTAAAAAGAGCGCCGGGCAGTGGTGGTGCACGCCTTTAATCCCAGCACTTGGGAGGCAGAGGCAGGTGGATTTCTGAGTTCAAGGCTCAGCCTGGTCTATAGAGTTCCAGGACAGCCAAGGCTACACAGAGATATCTTGCTTCAAAAAAAATTAAAAAATAAAAAAATAAAAAGAGCTAGACATGGTCGCTCATACCTGCCACCCAGCACTCAGGAAGCTGAGGCAAGCGGAATTGCCATGATTTTAAGACCAGCTTGGGCTACCAAGTGGATACCAGGCCAAACTGAACTACACACACAAGACCCAGTCTCAGAAAAACCCCCTCCACTGGGTATGAACAACCATTTGTCCTGGAATCCTGAGAATCCTATTTAATGCTTGGAACATGGTAGGTGCTTAGCAAGCATTTGTTGAAAGTATCTAACATCTCTGACTCCAGACTCTCATCTAAGAAAGGTTTATAAAACATGGCTCCCATACATGGGTCTTGAGGCAAGAGTTGGTAAGGCAAGGATGGTGGCAAAGGGAATGGATTGTGTTACACAGACAGTGAGGATACACCTGGATCTGAGCAGTGGCCAAGAGCAGACATAAGAATTTCAGGGGCTCAGTAGTTAAGAGCACTGACTGCTCTTCTGAAGGTCCTGAGTTCAAATTCCAGCACCCACATGGTGGCTCACAACCATCTGTAATGACATCTGATATCCTCTCCTGGTGCTTCTGAAGACAGCTACAGTGTACTTACATATAATAATACATAAATCTTTAAAAAAAAATCAAGAGACATTAAAAAGTAAATAGTAAGCAGACATAGTCTCTTTAAAAAAAGAAAGAAAGAAAGAAAGAAAGAAAGAAAGAAAGAAAGAAAGAAAGAAAGAAAGAAAGAAAGAATTTCAGAGCTTAACTCTGGACTCAAGCCACTTTGACCCCTAGCCATGACGTCCCTGCCCTGCTGGCTACAACCTGAGATTCTGGTCAAAGACTTTGGTGGCCTCAGTCTCTTGCCCATAAAGGGAAGGCAGTGGAGGTGATCCCAGTAACTTCACAGACTTCTGTGAAGGTTGACTGAGAGACTCCATGAGCAGGAAGTACAGATCTGTTTCAGAACACCTGGGGAAGCGGCCTTTGTTCCCTGAAGCAGATTAATTGGGATTGGGCTGTATACTAAGAATTCCTACAATTAAATATAAAATCCTTGACTTAAAATGGTTGAAGAGGTCCAGCAAGATGTCTCAGCTGATAAAGTGCTTGCCTGCAAGCCCAAGGACTTGAGTTCAATCCCAAAACCCACCTAAATGTGGAAAAATAACTTCTGAAAGTTTTCTTCTGACTTCTGCATGCATACGACATGAGTAAATACAACATACATGCACACAATAATAAGTACTTTTTAAAAATCGCCCTCTAAAAAACTATTGGCAGTTAACATTCTTTTTTTATTTTTAATTAATTTATTTATTATATGTAAGTACACTGTAACTGATTTCAGATACCCCAGAAGAAGGCATCAAATCTCATTACAAGTGGTTGTGAGCCACCATGTGGTTGCTGGGATTTGAACTCAGGACCTTCAGAAGAGCAGTCAGTGCTCTTAACCACTGAGCCATCTCTCCAGCCTGGCAGTTAACATTCTTAATTAACATAAGTAAAAATGGGCAAAGAATTTTAACAGACATTCTTGATACAAATGATCAAAAGGCACATAAAAATGTCTAAAATCACCACTTATCAAGGAAAACTAAATCCATATTCCCTCACATCCATTAGGTTGACAACTATTAAAAATAAGTAAAAGTAAAAAACAGAACAATAAGCATTGGCAAGAATATTTTTAAAAATGAGCAGGGCATAATGACATATGCCAGTAACATTGCCCCAACATTTAGGGGCTGAGGCAGGAAAATCATAAGTTCAAAGCCAGCCTGGCTTCACAGTGGGAGCTTATCTCTAAAAACAAACAAACACAAACAAAGTAAAGAAACCAAAGCCAGTCAGGCTTGGTAGTACACATTTTTATCCTATCACTTGAGAGGAAGAGGCAGATGGATTTATGCGAGGTCACAGCCAGCCTGATCTACAGAGTACGTTCCAGAACAGTCAGGGCTACAGAGAGGACCCATATCTCAAAAAAACAAACAAACAGGCAAACAAACAAACAAACAAAAAAACCTAAAAAACAGAATCACCATGTGACCCAGAAGTAGAATTTCTGAACAAGTCCCTAAGAGTAATGCTGGAAGCAGCATCTTCGTGAAAGATATGTGCACCATGTTCACACAGCATCATTTATTCACAATTGCCATCTATAGTGGTTTGAATAAAAATGGCCCCCACAGACTCATAACTTGAATGCTTAGTCACAAAGGAGTGGCACTAGTAGGAGGTGTGGCCTTGTTCAAGTAGATGTGGCTTTGTTGAAGGAAGTATGTCACTGGGGGTGGGCTCTGAAGTTTCAGAAACTCAAGCCAGGTGCAGTGTTTCTCTTCCTGTTGCCTGACAATCCAGATGTAGAACTCTTGACTCCTTCTCCAGCACCATATCTGTCTGGGTGCTGCTACTTCCTGCCGTGATGATAATGGACTAAACCTCTGAAGCTGTAAGCCAGCCCCAATTAAAGGCTTTCCTTTATTTATAAGAGTTGCTGTGGTCATGGTGTCTCTTCACAGCAATAGAAACCCAAACTAAGAAAAGCTCCATGTGTCCATCAACAGATGATTGAATAAACAAATTATAGTTATGCATAATATAAAATACTGCTCATCCTTAAGCCAGAAGGTAACTTTAACCGAGACTACAATCTGAATGAACCTTGAGGGCATCATGCTAAATTACACAAGCCAGTAACAAAAAGACAAACTCTGAAGCTAGAAAGGTGGCTGGGCAGTTAAAAGCGTTTACCACTCTTACAGAGGACCTGGGTTCCACTCCCAGCACCCACATGGTGGCTCACAATTGTCTTGTAACTCACTCCCAGGGGATTTGATGTCCCCTCTGGCTTCTTTAGGCACAGGATGTTCATGTAGAACACAAATGCAGGCAAATCCTTGTACACACTAAACAAAAATAAATAAATCTTTAACAAAAACACAAATACTGATGATTCCTCTCAGATTAGGTACCAGAATGTAGAAAGGCAATGGCCAGGGGCTGGGAAAAGGAGAGGTGGAAGGTGCTTTGTCTGGTTGGGTGCAACTTCTCCGTGTTGCCAGGGGAAAGGAAGGCTAGAAATGTGTCACACACACAAGAAGGCTATGTGGCTTTAACATGATTAAACAGTATGTTCCAAATGTTTGAATTAGAAACAGATTCAGAAGAATGTATTTATATTTTCATATATATATATGTTTATAATATATATGTATATGTGTGTATATGTCACAATAATTCAATAAAAAGAGCTAGGAAAATAATTCAATGAAAGTAGAGTGGGAGGTGGGGTTAGTCATGAGAGGAAATGGAATGAAGAAAACATGTAATTGTATTTTAATAAAAATTGCAAAAAAAAAGGATAGACATTTTCTTATATGCACTATATCATAATTATAAACACCACATAAATTCTGCCTACATCTCATACTTATCTGAAGTAAAGCTTTCACCTCATTCTATCACCTCCTAGTGCTCTCCACACTCTCCAAACAATTTGGGAAGTTTCTCAGACCCTTCTGCTTTCTCTTTGCAGCCATGGAGATTGGAACCCAAAAGAACAGGCAGCTGGCTCCTGGGCATGCTGCGAGTGTGCTAGTTAACTGTGGTTGTCAACTTGACTGCTTTGGAGAAAGCTTAAGGGTTTAATAAAGCTTTCCCCAGGTGTGTCTGTCAGGGTGTTTCCAGAGATGATTAAATCATGGGGGCTCAGCTGTAATCACTGTTTTAATCTATTAATGGTTTAGAAACTAGCTACAAGGTAGGCAGGTGGCCCTCCATCTTCACATTTACAGAGGCAAAGCCAGCAACCATTATCCCAGCTCAGCATCTGCTCCCAAGGCCCACAGTTGTCCACTCTGCTCTACGAAGTCACAGGTCCCACCAAGCCAGGACCGCAGATGTGACCTGCAACCGAGAGGACAAGAGCCACATCTGCTAATAATTTTAGAGCAAGATCCTTAATACATGCAAGATCCTGCCCTGCTGCCTTCTGCATGTGTCACCCAAGCAAGGAGTTACTAAAGGAGGTCTTCCGGATGCCGTATGCAAACGGGTCAAACTGCTGTTCCCTGGTATTATTACTAGCCTTTTTTTTTTTTTTTTTAAATTACAAATCTCCTTTGTTGATTTGCTGTTCGTTTCCCATTCTGGAACACAGCTTTATGAAATATGTCTGTCCTGTGGGCTGCCTAAAGAAAATGTTGGAGAGATCCCTAAAATGAAGCGAATGGGCAGGTATAGGTTGGTTACCTTAGAAAAAGTATGACTATGTTTCTCTTAGGGGAGGCGGATGTAAACATCTCCTCGGGGATGCTTCTTGTGATTGCTGATGTTTATTTTCTGTGATTTCTGAGTCTCAGCACCAGCCGTGCAGGAAGAGGCACTGAGGCTGGAGGTGCCTCTGAGTTGGGCTGTCATTCTCAGGGCTCTCCAAGGAATACACATTCTTCTGCTAAGTCTGGCCCCACCAATCACACCCAACACCCGTCAGTCATCTCAATCAATGGCTTGAATATTCGATATATATGTGTGTGTGTATATATATATATATATATATATATATATATATATAGGCACCATTTTCCCTTCTATGGTGCCTAGCATGTAGTAAATTATATATATATATATATATATATGTGTGTGTGTGTGTGTGTTATAATATAGTTATAACATAACTATATATTATATATAGTAGTAAATTAGTAGTAGTACGTATATATTATATATAGTTATAACATATAACTATATGTTATATAATAGTAAATTAGTAGCAGTACATATGTCATTTACTACATGCTAGGCACCATAGAGGGGAAAAAAAGTTACTACATTCCTTTAGCCTGTAGCTTTACAGGAATATTAACACTAACCAGATGGATACACAAAAGGACATGCTTGGGTGTGCTTACTCATCCACCAGAGATTTACAGAGTACCAAGTATGAAAAACTCTGTGCCTGATGTGTGCATAGGGCCATATGACAAGGCAAAGCTGTGAAGACAAGCCCCCTATGGAAGTGCCCCCTGGGAGCTCCCTAGCAAGAGTGGAAGCCCACACAAATCCAAGGAAGAACACAATAGAGGGCTTAGGGCAGGATGACCTGGGAGAATGGGAAAGAACCTCACAAGCCAGGAAAAGGCTGATCCAGAGAAGGGATCTGGATTCTCCCAGCTCTGGCAGGTTCCACTAAAAGGTATCACTCGATCCTAAGGGTAGGAGACTCTTCCAATTGGCTTTGAGCTGAAGGAAAACATTCTCATCACTAACACCATAGATTATTTTATTCTCTACCTTGTCAAGGATCTAGAGCCATCAAGTACCTCACATGGACCTTCATGGAATTTCATGTTTGAAGCACAACACATCCCTCGCTCTGATGCTTTAAATGTGGTTTTGCTTTTTTTTTTTTAATCTTGGTAAACCTCTATTCATATGTCAGACTGCACTCCGCCCAATGCTTCTGCAATGCTCTGACTTTCCCAGGCCTACCTCCAGGTGCCAACCAGCTCATAGTGTGGGCCAGCAGCAGGGATAGACACCAAGCTATCATCCACCCAGTGAAAGCGAGGTAATCAAGGAGAGTGTGTAGGGACATGGTTGCACAGTCATGACTACTGCATCTCCTAAAACTGTGAAATGAAAACTTGGAGTGCTTTTTTTTTCCCTGACTCTAACGATCCATTTCTATTGTATTTTTACAAAAACATCGACCCATACTGGATTGAAATTTATTAAAAGTGAGTGGGGATGGTCCTATCACGCTTCCTATTGCTGTGATAAACACCATGACCAAAATCAACTTGGGGAGGAAATGGCTTCATGGGCTTACACTTCCCAATCACAGTTGGTCATTGAGAGAAGTCAAGGCAGGAACCTAGAGGCAGAACTGAAGGTGAGACCATAGATCTGTGATTCTCAACCTTCCTCATGCTGGGACCCTTTAATAGTTCCTCATGTGGTGGTGACCCCCAACCATAACGTTTTTTAATTGCTACTTCATAACTGTAATTTGATTACCATTATGAGTAATAATGTAAATATCTGATATGCAAGCTATCTGACATGTGACATCCAAAGGGGTCATGTGAAGGTTTGTACATGCTCGGCCAAGGGAGCTTCACTATTAGAAGGTGTGGCCCTGTTGGAGTAAGTGTGGCCTTGTTGGTATAGATGTGTCACTGTGATTGTGGGCTATAAGACCCTCATCCTAACTCCCTGTTTAAGCCAGTATTCTGCTAGCAGCCTTCAGATGAAGATATAGAACTCTTAGATCCTCCTATACCAAGCCTGACTGGATGCTGCCAGGTTCCCCACCTTGATGATAATGGACTGAACCTCTCAACCTGTAAGCTAGCCCCAATTAAATGTTGTCCTTTAAAAGAGTTGCTTTGGTCATGGTGTCTGTTCACAGCAGTAAAACCCTAACTAAGACAAGTTATGGCCTACAGGTTGAGAACCTCTGATCTCGAGGCAGAGTGTTTGCTGGCTTGCTCTCTGTGGCTTGCTTTCTTGTACAACCTCTGATCACAAAACTTAAGGATAGCACCACCCACAGTGGGCTGGGTCCTCGAAAATCAACCATTAATGGAGAAAGTTTCCTAAAGACTCGTTTGTGAGCTTCTCTGATAGAGACATCTTCTCAATTGAGTTTCCCCCTTTCCAGATGACTCTAGCTTATGTCAACTTGACAAAAAGCTAATCAGTGCAGATGCTTTGCCAGATAAGAGGTGAGAGGTGCTGTCCAGGGACTCACACTGACAGCCGTTCTCTGCTCCATCCTCCTCCTTTCCTCTCCCTGAGTCACTGCAAACTTGCTGCTGCATTTCACATTCACAACAGCTCCACCCCCGGGAAAGCAGCTCCTACCCTCTCTTCTCTGCTTTTACTGGAAATGAACTCTTGGAGCTGAGACACAAGTCGAGTCCCTGCACTGTATTCTTACTGTTGCTCTAACAAGCACTAAGTGCGACCAGTGGCTTAAACCCACAAATCCTGGAACTTACAGTGTCAGCTGTCAAAAAGCCTAAACTGATGCATTTGCTGCAATCAGCGTCTGACCAGAGCCCTGTGCACTCCAAGCCTCTAGAGGAGAATGCATTTCCTTGTCTTTCCAGCTTCTAGATACTGTCCTTATCTGGTGGCTCACAGCCCCTCCCTCTATCTTTGAATCCTGTAGTATAGCATCTCTCTCCTCTTACAAGGACCTTTGTGATTACTTTGGTTTACTAGATAATCACATTCCAAAGTTCTTAACTTAATACTGTCTACAGAGACCCTTCCACCAGGTGTAATAGCATATCAAATGTTCCAGAGACTGGGACACGGAAATCTTTGAAGGACCATTGTCCCATGTACCATGATGTCCAATATCACCCACCTAATGGGGCATCTGTTTCCAGGATTCAAACCCAGGTCCCGGCCTCAGAACCCATATGCTAGGGGTTTTTTTTGTTGGTTTTTCCTTTGCTTTTACTAACTTCATCAATTTGCCTTCTAATGTATGTGCTTTGTGTTGATTGAAGTACTTTGAAAATGTTAGACCATAGTATGCCCTGGCATGTGTGGGAAGAGGACTTGTGAGATTGCTCCCTCAGCTGTGGAGCCCTCTGAGACACCCACAGGCAGTTCTGCAACCAAGAACACTCCCAGCTTAAGCTCTATGAAGTGCTAGAAATGCCTCAGCAACTAGAGCCAAGAAGGACCGGTGAGAAGCCCGCAGCCCAATGCCGGTGTATCTCAAGATCCCTCTGGCGTCACGAACGCTCTTTGGTAGTTGTTCCCTTTTCATACTTGAGCAGATAGATTAGTAAATAAATGATGCTTATTAGCAAGGATAAGCTGCACAGAGTTTCCCCCAGGAAGGTGATTAAGTTGATCCAGAAACACGATCTACCACCAGCCTCAGTGAAATCCTTGTGGCAAACTTTAAATCAGAATTATGATCCCTGAAGAGTTTGATCTGCGATGCACCATCCACCATGTGGAGGTCATTTAATCACCATGTTTCCCTCACATCATCAGTTCCAGCTTGCCCCACTGTGGACCCTGAGACCCTCAGCTCCTCTGGAAGACCACAATGACCTCCCAAGCAGCACACTAGAAAGATAGCTGTTCCTTCTAGAAAAAGACCATTTGCTGTCCTCCCCAGCCCCCTCAAGGCCTGAGTAGCTGTCAACCTGCCCAGCTCTGACAAGTTAGGAATGGGGTCATTAGGGACTTAACAGGAGTAGGTATATTGTGCATCCCATCTATGAATGTGGCATGAGGACTTAGGGGACTGGCTACACTTAGACTCTGTCACTCAAGCAACACCAGGCAAGGCAGTGCAGAGATACAAAACAGAAAGACCATGCTCACAGCCTGAGCAGCTTGTGGACTTCAAGAGGTGATGGGCCTGACTGTCACCTGATTGCATTCGCTCTTGGCAGATTAGTAAAATGTACCACTGAGTTTATCCATGAGGACAGTCCCAGAGGTGACTAATGCACAAAAGCTCAGATGGAATCAATGGTTTAATCTACTGATAGACTCCAAATATGAACAGCCTTAAAGAGGGGGGGGAGGTTGAACTATAGAAAAATGGGGCATAGCTGGAGGAAGTAGATCACTTGCAAGCTGTCACTGAAGAGTGTATCTTGCCCTGTTCCCTTCCTGTTGTTCGTCTTTGTTTCCTAGGTGCTGTAATTCATGTGGCTTTTGTCTGTCCTGTGATGTTTCTGCCTTGCTACAGACTTATAAGCAATGGAGGCAGCCGACCATAAACTGAAATCTCTGAAAGGCAAAATAAATCTTTCTTCCTTTAATCTGTTTTTTTTTTTTTGCTCAAGTATTTGTCACAGCAACAAAAAAGCAAATATCACACAAACGATTTGAGGTACTAAAAAAGCACCTCCCTCTCCGTTCCTTCCATGTTCTCCCACCTTTGTCTTATCTACCATGTCACGTGGGTTATATTCATTTATCATTCCTTGTCTGCGGGGCTGCTTGATGGATGTTCACATTGTCTGCTGTGCAAGGGCACCTCCCCTAATGAATGTCAGAGATTTTAGCCACATAGTCAGTTACCTGAGAGTGCACTGACCTCCAAGCTATGTGTGTGCTATGACAGCAGCCATGAGCCATCCAAGGACCCAGCCAGCTGTGTGTACACTCAGCAGAAAATGTCTGTACGAGGTATCTGACGTAACCTCTGTGCAGCCACACCCTCCCCACCCCTTCCCCCACCCTCCCCGACACCCTCCCCCAGTTGCATTTCTCTTGCCACTGTTCTTGGAGATGTGTCTCCATTACAAGCATGTCCTATCTGGCTGGCTCTGGGCTTGACTCCA
>JADRCD010137747.1:0-13283 GCA_019843815.1 Montemys delectorum | reverse complement strand
TGTCTGTCTGTCTGTCTGTCTGTCTGTCTGTCTGTTTGTCTGTCTGTCTGCATGCCTGCCTGCCTGCCTATCTGTCTTTGTGTTCCTTTCTTTTCAATGTGCATGACTATTTTGCCTGCATATATGTATGTATACACGCCATGTGCACATCTGGTGGCCACCAAGGCCAGAAGGGCATAATATTAAACATAACTATAAATAAAATATTGACACTAAGATGTATTATATTACTCGGTGAGGATTCTTCTTTTTTCTTCTCCTGCCAGCCCTGCTCGCTCTGGCCCAAAGATTCATTGATTTATTATATGTAAGTACACTATAGCTGCCTTTAGACATATCAGAAGAGGACTTCAGCTCTCATTATGGATGGTTGTGAGCCATCATGTGGTTGTTGGGATTTGAACTCTGGAAGAGCAGTCAGTGCTCTTAACAGCTGAGCCATATCTCCAGCCCTTGATGAGGATTCTTAACAATAAAGTTTTATTATGAAATACCACTCTTCATATTTTCACAAGTTTTTATGCCAGAACTATGTCTTCAATAAAAACATCTAACAAAATTTGCAGAATGAAAAACATAAAATTACTAGCAAATAAAAATACTAAATTTTCAAGAAACTCAAGGAAGACCAAAATGTAGATACTTCATTCCTTTTTTTTTTTTTTAAAAAAAAAGATTTATTTATTATATGTAAGTACACTGTAGCTGTCTTCAGACGCACCAGAAGAGGGTGTCAGATATTATTATGGGTGGTTGTGAGCCACCATGTGGTTGCTGGGATTTGAACTCATGACCTTCTGAAGAACAGTTGGTGCTCTTCCCCCACTGAGCCATCTCACCAGCCCCATTCCTTCTTAAAAGGGGGAACAAAATACCCACGGAAGGAGTTGCAGAGATTAACTATGGAGCAGAGACTGAAGGAAGGACAATATAGCCTGATATAGGTGTCTCCTGAGAGGCTCTGACAGCACCCGAGTAATACAGAAGTAGAGGCTCACAGCCATCCATTGAACTGAGTACAGAGTCCCCAATGAAGGAGCTAGAAAGGACCCAAGGAGCTGAAGGGTTTGCAGCCCCTTAGGACGAACAACAATATAAACTAACTAGTACCCTCAGAGCTCCCAGGGACTAAAACACCCACCAGCAGCATATGTACAGTAGAGGATGGCCAAGATGGTCATCCATGGGAGGAGAGGTCCTTGGCCCTGTGAAGGTTCTGTGCCCCAGTGTAGGGGAATGTCGCCAGGGCAGTAAGCAGGAGAGGGTAGGGTGGTGAACAGGGGGAGGGGGGAGAGGGGAAGGAACAGGGGTTTGTTCTTGTTGTTTTTGTTTGTTTTTGGAGGGGAAATGGGAAAGGAGATATTGTATGACATGTAAATAAAGAAAATATCTAATAAAAAAAAAAAAGATACGGGGACTGGCGAGATGGCTCAGTGAGTAAGAGCACTGACTGCTCTTCTGAAGGTCCTGAGGTCAGATCCCAGCAACCACACAGTGGCTTACAACCACCCATCATGAAATCGGCCCTCTTCTGGTGCATCTGAAGACAGCTGCAGTGAATTATGCCGGAGTGAGGGAGCAGGGCCAGAGCGAGTGGGGCCTGCAGAGGTCCTGAGTTCAATTCCCAGCAACCACACACATGAGATAGTTCATTGCCATCTGTACAGCTACAGTGTACTCATGTACTCATACACATAAAATAAAATAAAATAAATCTTTAAAAAAATACTAAATTTTGCAAGCTCTCAAACTTGAAGCAAAAAGTTAATATGTTCATTCATCAATTCAAGAAACATACTTAATACCTACAGTGTTGTACCTTGTTTAAAATACTAAGATATTAGGTCTTCTTTTCTTACTTTAAAAGTTTTCTAGTTTTATGTGTATGGGTGTTTTATCTGCACATAATGTCTGTGTACCACTATGAAGGACAGAAGAAGACATTTGATTCTCTGGGACTGGAATAACAGTTGTGAGCTGCCACGTGGGTGTTGAGAACTGAATCTAGCTAGTGCTCAAAACTAAGCGTGTAAGAGACTAGTTTAAAAAAGAACAGTCTCTGTTCTAATGGACCTTACGCGCTCCTGGAGGCAGGGTCAAGTGTTCTTCTTTGTTATAGTTTTTTTTACTTATCACATCTTCTTATAAGTGTTTTAAAATCCAAATAATATTTTAGATTAAAAAAATAGAGCCAAGCATGAGGATACATTATCTACAATACCAGCATTCAGGAGGCAGAGGCAGAAAAGTGTCACAAACCTAAGGTCAATCTGGTCTACATAGTGAGTTCTAGGTTACTTAGTGAGATCCTGAGAAATAAGGTTGGGAATATGCCAACAAGTATGACAAGATATATAGTCATATTTTTATATTATTTTATCTTGCAAGACAGAATTAACAAATTTTTCAATATTGAAAGATTAAAAATTTTAGTTAACCATGAAATAAACCTACCATAAAATTATGATCAATTAAATGCTCTAACCCACTTAAGCAAGGTTTTTAAAATTATCTTTTAATCTATCCAATAAACTGTAGGGAAGAAACAGTACTGAAGTATTTTTTAAAAGGTGGGTGTAGATGAAAGCTCACCATGAATCTATGAGAGAGATGCAAGGGCGTAGAACTTGACTGGAATGGCTTTTGTCGTGGGGTTGGCATGGGCCCATCATAAAATGGCCTTTGGTGTTTTATAAGGGGGAGATTGTGAATACTGCTTGCCTGATCATCGTCCCCTTCCTCTTTGTGAAGATCATTTTTTAGCATTGTAACATCTACAATACAAAGAATTGTAAGACAATCATAAAATTAACAACCTAGAAAAAGGAAAGCATTATGGAGTATTACAGCGAAGGCCCTCTGTGGACTTAGCAATAGTTGGCACACTCCTAGCCTCTTCCACCATGAATGTAGTGATGATGCACAAGTCCTGAGAGGGGAATAGACAGTGCCTTACACTAACGTAGGCAACGACACCAGGCTTTATCAGCAGTCACTGCATTGTTAGTTACCACCCACTTACACTCATTTTACCAATCTTGATTTTTATAAAGTTCAGGGTGGGCCAGTGAGGAGACTCAGCAATTAAGGCTGCTTGCTTTGCCAAACTGGTAACCTGAGTTTGATCCTCAGAACCCATGTAAAGCTGGAGAGAGAAAACTAATTCCATGTATGCTGTTGTTACACACACGCACATCACAATCTCCTTAAAGCTGTGGGCTGCGGAGATGGCCTGGATGGTAAAGTGTCTGCTGTGTACCTGTGAGTCCCTGAGACTGAATTCCAGTGTCAGAATTAACAGCAGACACTTTTACCTGACAAGCCATAACAGTGTTTTGTTTTTTGTTTTAAATTTAGTTTTGTGCGCCCTAGAGTGCAGATGTGCACATCGTATGGCACATGTGAGGGGATCAGAGGATAACCCAGAAAGTGAGTTCTCTCTTGCTACCTTGTGAGGCTAGGCATAAGCACCTCTAGCCTCGCCCTCTCTCTAACTTTTCCATTGTTGATTTAATTGAGCTAATCTCTATTACTTCTTTTTGTTTGGGGTATAGCTTCTTTTATAGTTTGTTAAAGAGGCTTAGATTGCTGATTTGAAATTTTTTCAACCCAGGGTTTAGAATGTACCTCTAGACTCTAATCAAGCCATCTATGAGCTTTTAATAACATCTGGAAAACTAATCAGCAAGGGGACTCTCACATGCACAAAGGCAAAGTCATACCAACTGAGTTTTCATCATCTCCCAAATCATGATCTGCAGCCAGCATGAGGTCATCATTATCATCATCCTCGTTTATAACTCCTTTTGAAAAAGAAGGGATCTCAACCGCATTGTCATTTAGAAAATCGCCAGCACTACTTGTGTCATCTCCATCAAAAAGATCATTGTAATCCTTTTCCACTCTACTTGATACCTTGAAAATTTAAATTACAATGTATTAGTAAATCACTTAGAAAAACACAATTAGGCAAAAGGCTGCTCTTTTTCTTTTGCTGTTAATGTTGTGTTGGAGATTAACCTAGTACTTTGCACATAAATGTACAGCCTTGATTCCCAAAGACAAATATTTTGCATTAATGGTTTTTTGAAACACTGTCTCATATATCTCTTATTGGCCTCAAACTGACTCTTGTTACCGAGGTTGACCTGAAATTTCTGATCATGCTGCCTACCTACCAAGTGCTGGGAGTACAGCCAGCCACCAACCCATCCAGATCCCTAAAGACATGTATAAACTCTGCCAAGTAAGCACATACCTATCACTTAAGAATGATTAGCAAGTACATTTATTTTAAATGCCTTGTACTCTGGGGACATGTCAGGATTAGGAGGATAAACAGGCAAACACACACCATACATAGACAGCTAGCTACTTAAGGCGCTATCATCATGCAGCCCTGCTAAAGATGTCTGCTTTTTTGACATCTCCTTTTCACCTCCTTTTCAAATATTGGCTAAAAGACTAGGCGAACTTTTCCTAACACTCTAGGCTCTCAGTTTTCTCTGGAAGCACCCCCTCCCGGCACCCCCATACCTTTTTTACAGCTGCTTGCTTACCTCTATGCCTGATTTAAAGACACAACTTTTTTTCCTCACAGCAACTAGTGGGAAATTTCAGTTTGCTTTCTATTGTTTTCCCTTTAAACTCTAATAAAATAGTTCTCAAGCTTTCTTCTAAGTCCATTTTAAATCCTTTTATTAAGACTAACAACCCAGGGCTGGTGAGATGGCTCAGTAGGTAAGAGCACCAACTGCTCTTCCGAAGGTCCTGAGTTCAAATCCCAGCATCCACATGGTGGCTCACAACCATCTGTAATGAGATCTGACGCCCTCTTCTGGTGTGTCTGAAGACAGCTACAGTGTACTTATTTATAATAATAAATAAATCTTTGGGCTGGAGCGAGCAGAGACTGAGCAAGCAGGGGCAGGGTCTACCGGAGCGAGCTGGGATGACTGGAGCGAGCAGGGTTGACCAGAGAGAGCAGAGGTCCTAAAAGTAAATTCCCAACAACTAGATAAAGGCTCACAACTATCTGTACAGCTACAGTGTGTAGTCATATACATAAAATAAATAAATAACTTTAATCCCAGTGCTTGGGAAGCAGAGGCAGGTGGATTTCTGAGTTTAAGGCCAGCCTGGTCTACAGAGTGAGCTCCAGAACAGTCAGGGCTATACAGAGAAACCCTGTCTCGGAAAAAACTAAATAAATAGATAGATAGTTAGATAGATAGATAGATAGATAGATAGATAGATAGATAGATAAATCTTAAAAAAAAAAGGCTAAGAGCCCACAAAAGGGAACCCCAATTTCCACAATAACATATAGTGACCATAAAGGGACACTACACACATTCCTATACTGCCATTACCTTATTGCTTGACACCTTTCCACTGAGGTCACAAACATTTTCCAGGATTCCAAGGTTTCCTTCCACATCAGTATAACATATCCGACTACAAGTGGGATGCCAGGCCAGGCCACAAATTGCATAACCTTTCTCGTGTTTTACCCTAAAAATTAAAAGGGGGGGGGCGCTTTTCAAGATATGGACTAGAGAATGTGACTTAGTAGCAAATATTCATGTATTTAATCCTTAGCACCATCCCATAAACAAATAAAAACTGCTTTTTTACTTTCTAGGGGACTTTCAATTTGAAAAGATTGCGTGATATCGGGGGATGGTTCAGTGTGTAATGCCTGTCACAAAGCCTGAGCCTGATCTCTAGAACCCTCACAGTGGGAGGGAAGAACTCACTCATGCGATGTCCTATGATTTCTACAGTACATTATGGCATGCCATGCCTCTACAGTGTGCACATGTATACAAACGGTAAACAAGTAACTATTCTAAAAGTCAATGGCTTTCATAATCTACAAACTATTTTCATTCTGAATAACAGTCAGAATGTACAAATGCTTCCTAATTAAACAAAAACAACGAATTTGTACCTTTCCATGCAGTCTTTGGTTTCCACATTCCAAACTACAATTAAGCCGTTAATAGCACCTGCAGCCAAATACTGCCCACAGGGAGACCAGGTTACTATATTGAGTGTCTATAAAGAAAGTTAATAATAATGTTGTACATTTCAAACTACTCACTTTATTACCCCAAATAGTTTAAATATCTACTCTGAGTTATTCTAGTTATATTTAATATATAAAATACAATAAAATATATTTATTTTTAACCTTTTTCATTAAAATTCAGCTATTAGCATATGTCATATCATTTTGTTAGCCAAGAGAAAATTAATACCTGCCTAATTTGAAACATAAAATATAAAATGTTATCATCCTGTAAGAAAAAACAAATAAACAAACAAAACAACTACAAGGAATCCTAACATTCACCACCAAATGAAGACAGCCAATAAGTGAGGTGAACCTTAGCACGTCACTGTTCATACCCTGAGCCTTCAACTGAAAAAAACACACCATGATGGGGAAATGAGAGCTAGAGACAATAAGAAAAATAATAAGGTGATGGAGAGGTGGCTCAGCAGTTAGGAGTACTGGCAGCTTTTGCTAAGGACCTGGGTTCAGTTCTTAGCACCCACATGGCAGCTGACAACCATCCAGAACTCCAGTTCCAGGGGATTCAGAGCCCTCTTCTAGCCTCAAGCACCAAGCACATATACACATAGTCCAATTACACACACACACACACACACACACACACACACACACACCCCTCATACACTTAAAAAAGAATAAATCTAGCCAGGCATGGTGGCACACATCTTTAATTCCAGTGAGGCTAAGGTAGGTGGATCTTTATGAGTTCAAGGCCAGCCTGGTCTACCTAGGGAGCTCCAGATCAGTTAGGGCTATGTGGTGAGTCCCTGTCTGAAAAACAAACAAAATAAATCTTTAAAAAATAAAATAAAAATCAACCTTCTTTCTATTAAAGTTCTGAAGACTAGATCACAAGCCTTACTGAAACAATAAAATTCAAGAATAATTCACTCTAATATCAAGCTAAGGGTAAATTATCATCATCATCATCATCATCATCATCATCATCATCATCATCCTTGGTTTTACAAGACTTGTTTTACAAGACTGGCTGTCTTGGAACTTTATAGACCAGGCTGGTCTCCAACTCAGAGATCCATCTACTTCTGCCTCTGAGTGCTGGGATTAAAGGCATGTGTCTCCAGTGCTTAGCACTAAGAGTAATTTTACTTTCTTATTTCTTTTACTGACTTATTTTCATGTGAATAGGTGTTTTGCCTGCATGTATGCCTGTATATCATCTGCATATACTACTGTGGGAACCAAAAAGAGAACATCAGACCCTATGAAACTTGGGTTACAGATGGTTGTTAGCCTGTAGGTGCTGGGAATTACCCCTGGGTTCTCTGGAAGAACAACCACTACCCCTAACCACTGAGCAATCTCTCCAGCACACTCATTTTCTATCTGACAATAGTTTTTAGTGAAGTTTGCATTAAATCTTCTCTATAGTTACTACTTTAAGTATCACTTACAAAACTTACCTGGGAGATGGAACTATCTGAAAGATCAAATGGATTACTCCAAGTTTCTCTTCTGTACAGCTTAACAGATTTTTCCACAGGAACTGCTAGTAACTATTGGGAAAGACAAAGTTACATAAACTTAACTTGCAGAACAAAACTATTTTAGTTAAATTATAAGATATAAGAGCATATTTCAATTTCAATTGCTACTTATAAAACTCAAAAAACCTTTGATTTGAAATTTTGATAAGAAAAATATGAGTGTCTATCACTCTATTACTTTCAATGAAAAACAAAGCAGATGTATAGTAGCTGCTGCATATAGTAAGTATTGTGTATGCATGTGAGAAAGCAAGCATGCTTCAGTCATACAGAAAGATCAGAGGACAACTTGTGGACGTCTGTTCTCTCCTCTGCCTTGTTGGTTTCTCTGGCTCAGACCTGGGTTTGAGCCACAGATATGCAAGCACATAAAAATTAATTAAAAATCTAATAATCTTAAAATAGCATTTACAGTATTATATAACATTATAGAATATTTGAAAAAATAAAGAATGCTTCATAAATTTACATGTCACCCTTGCACAAGGACAAAGCTAAACTCTCTTTATCATTTCAATCTTAGTAAATATGCTACCAAAGTGAATACCCTGGCTGTCCTGGAACTCAATCTGTAGACCAAGAATGGCCTTGAACTCAGAGATCTGCCTGCTTCTGCCTTCGGAATACTAAGATTAAAGGCATGCACCACCACTGCTAGGCCAATCTATACTTCTAAGTGCTCACTTAGGTTATGAAAGTACATAGCCAGCTTGATCATGAGTCCCTTCTTTAAAAAAAGGAAATGCCCATTATACATTCCCATAATCCCAGGATTTAGAAAGAAGCAAGAGAATTCTAATTTCTAAGCAGCCTGGGCTATATAGCTAGTCCTGTGTCAAAGAGAAATTATTCATTCACAAGATATAAAACCAGTTCTACTCATAATGGCAAATATAAACAGACTACGAAAGTACAAATTTGGGCTGGCGAGATGGCTCAGCCGGTAAGAGCACTGACTGCTCTTCTGAAGGTACTGAGTTTGGATCCCAGCAACCACATGGTGGCTCACAACCACCGGTAATGAGATCTGACGCCCTCTTCTGGTGCGTCTGAAGACAGCTACAGTGAATTATGGTGGAGTGAGCGGGGGCGGAGCGAACAGGGCTGGCAGATGGCAGAGGTCCTGAGTTCAATTCCCAGCAGCCACACACATGATGGCTCAAGGCCATCTGTACAGCTGCAGTGTACTCATACACATAAAATAAATAAAATAAATGTTTAAAAAAAAAAAAGAAAAAAAAGAAAGTACAAATTCAAGCAGGGTGTTTGCGAGCCTGTGATCTTAGCACTCAGAGGCAGAAGCAAGAGTTTAAGGTCTTCCCTAGTACATAACAAGCTTGAGCAGAGCTCCTTCTCAACACACAACAACAAAGAATGCGGAAGCATATGCGTATGCTTGAATATTCATGTATAGAAGTACTTATTAATAAGCATTATCATTCTCTCTATACCTACTATTTTGTAGATTGATGGTTTGTACTTAATATATATTAAAGTCTACTTCATGAGGACATAAAAGACATCCCTCATTCTAACTGTTATGGAGAGTCATTCTTTCAGGACTACCAACATTTATTTAACCAGTTCCCTATATATGGACCCCTGAAACCTCTGCAATCTCATGGAATGGTATATTTTTTGTTATACATATATTGTAGTGCACATGTATAAATATACTTATAAAATATACCTAAATGTAGCACTGAGTCATTTATTCTGAGTATGACTTGCAAATCTCTGCAACACTGCATACAATTCTGTTTCAGGGTTGTTCTATTAAGCATTAATGGAAAGAAAAATATAAAAATAATTCTATATAACATACCATTTGAAAAGATCCATCCTTCCACTTTTATGAAAGTTCAAGGGTACATTTATACTGTCTTGGCAAGTGTTATTAACCCCAGAGACATCTTGCCAGCTCATATCTCAACTTAAGGCTGAAAACTAAGTGCCACTTACTTTCCCATTCTTGGGCTGCCATGCGAGTCTGCAGATGGACTTTGCGTTCACCACATCATTGCTCTTTTGCAGTACTGGCCAACTAACAGCACAAGTCTGATTCAAAACATGAAAATTTACTTCTCTTTATCAAAACTTTCTCTCAAAATAGATACAAAACTGAGATTTCACAGGTGGTTCTTCCAGTTGTTATGTCTTGAGTAAAAGCAACTTAATACACTTTATCACGCCTAGTTAGCCTATACTGTTTATAAGTCTTTCAGGTATAAGAGTACAAATTTTATACAAGAGTATTTTCTGTGCACATTAAGCAAACATGACTTTCACAAAACAAAAAGACCTTCAATAAATTAAAATACCCCTGTCAACAAAAATAAATAAATCTTGAGAGGTCTGCCAGAAAATGTTAAGGGATCGAGGTTATCAAAGCCAGAAGTAATTCGAGAGTGCAGGGAAGGCACAGTAGCTACTAAGGCTATTCCTTATCAGCCACAATGTCTCTATGGATGACAGACCCGCTGATCGCCTGCCTCAGAGACCTGATTGTTCTCTCTGCCCATCTGGAGAGCATTTTCTTTTTATCTTGTCTTTAAAACTTGTACCAAGCTAGGTTCAAGGGAGCTTAAGCTCTATGTGACTCTGCAAATCAAATGTGGGCTCTTGTCTTATTAATTTCTCTATTAGCAACATCTAATACAAGCCCAAAACAGGGTAGTTATATTCTAAATATAATGACTAAATTGCCCCCTTTAATTTATCAAGCTTATAAGTTAAATACTATTTATAGTTCCTCCTGTGAGTTGGTATAAAAACAATTACTGTTCAACAAGTTCATGTTTATGAACACTATTTTGGAGTAATTAAAGTAATGCTTAATGTTATTCCAAGAAACAGATTAAAAAGATAAATAACTAATTTGGATCAATAATATGTAATGCTCAAAAATCCTAGAAATGGACAAAATGCTTTAAATTCAAATTTATTTATTTACCTGATCAGATATATTCCAGACTCTGACAGTTCCATCACAACTAGCTGATGCCTGCAGAAATAAACAAATTATTTCTCTATAGTTATATCTATTATGTGTATATAATTGCATATAATTATTATAACTATAATACCACATAGAAATTGGTTCAACTGGTTTAAAAAGTTTTTTACCAATAAAGTAAATTTTTCTTCCAATTCTCCTGTAGCTTTAAACACATGCAACAAAATAAAAAAGGAATGAGAGAGTTACCAGAAAGATATCCATAGGATCAAAAGACAGACTTAAAACAGGGGCATCATGTCCTCGAAATGTCTGCTGCTGGCTGTTATCCACCACATCCACAACTTTGACCAGAAAATCACTGTAAACAGTTAAGAGGAATCACATGAATAAATGCCAATACAAAAGCCTCTTTTAAAGCCTGGCTTAAATATTTCAAAACCAAGAGTGAATGCTATAATTCTTTTTAAACCTACTTGCAAACTGTCACTCAAATTAAATAACTTGTTTCATTTTGTTCAATAAAAATTCTAAAAATATGTCAAAACTTATCTTGATAAAATATAAGCACTGCCTACATGGCTTCTCTGGACACTTCTAAGCTTCTACTGCTAATCTAATTAATAGTTACAACCATTTTAGAAAGTTCTATTTATCGCATCAGCATTCAATGAGTTTTTTTTTTTGTTTTGTTTTGTTTTGTTTTTTTTTGCGAGACAGGATTTCTCTGTATAGCCCTGGCTGTCCTGGAACTCAGAAATTCGCCTGCCTCTGCCTCTCAAGTGCTGGGATTAAAGGCGTGTGCCACCAGAGCCCGGCAAGTTCATTTTTTTTAATAAGAAGTATTATTATTATATTTATTTATTTAAATTTAATAAGGAGCTGGCAACGGTGGTGCACATCTTTAAACCCAGCACTCAGGAGGTTATACAGAGAACCCCTATCTCAAAAACAACAAAATAAAACAAATGTCAAAAGAGAGAGAAAGAAGGGGAGAGAAAGAGAGAGAAAGATTCTGCAGAAATCCTGATTTTGGTTCTACCTACAATAATTTTTAAAATTTGTAACAAGTTATCATTGTTCTCTGATCTTTTTCAGCACAAAAGCTATATATATATATATATATATATATATATATATATATATGCTCTAAAACAGTCACTCTTCTAATACTTTGTGTGGAGCTGAGCTCACCTTGACCCAGCAGCAATTTTAGTGCCGTTCCCATTGAAGACCACATGGTTTGCATTTGTAGTGAAGCGTGTTAATATGCCATCAGGAACTCCTTCAGGGAATGTATATACTTGGACAGTATTATTAGAAACTGCAGTGACCAATTTTCCATTCTTAAAGAAAAAATAAAGGTTAGACATATTGGTACAACAAATCCAAATCAGTTAATAGTTATCTCTAGAATGAAAAATCCTGTTAAAACCACAAAGCCTTATAAATGTAGTTCATGTAGAGAGAACTTTTCAGTATACAATTTTCCTAAACACTAAGTGAGAAAATTTTCCTAGCTTTAGAAAAACTTAATTCTACCTCCACAAGCTAATCTTTAGCCTGTAGCTTTTCTTTTACTTCTGGTAAGAAAAATAGTTATATTTTCAAGGATCCAAGTATCATAAACATGAGGAAACTAGAGGCTATCAAAGAAAGCAAACAGTTTTGGTACAGATGACATCAAAAGACAGAGCCATTACAGCACAGCCCTGCTTCCACAATACAATTATGCCTTTTGGAACAGGGTAAAGACTAACAGCAGAATTCACTGCTGAGATGGAGTGATATAGTCAAAACTGATGTGGATTATGACAACCAGAAGGCAGACAAGAAACATTATCCCTCAGAGACCAGCAAGAGCCAACTTTATTGCCACCTTAAATCTCTGCTTTTTTGCCTCCTGGATTGTGAAGTAATAGTGTTGTAGTGTTTCAGGTTACTGAGTTTGTGGTAATTTGTTACAAACTGATATATAAGACCTCATTTACTTTTCCTTCCTTATAGACTTTCATTACAAAGACAATGCATAATTATTATTGGAGGAGAAAAAAAGACAATATAAAAGTGCCCCGAGCAAAGAGGGAGTTTTCTACTCTTATAAAGTAATCTCTACTAATGTTCGAAGGTTATATCATCCTAACTTTTTCCTAAACCCATAAAAATACATTTGTATTTTTAAAACTTTTAACAAATATCGCAGTACACAAATATTTCTTTTTCATTTTTTCATTATAAATGTCTGATGTAGATATGCAAAAGCTATCCTACTTTAGTAGTTACATATCTAATTTGTGGCTCTACCAAAATTATAAAATAAATTCTCTGAGAACTCCCTCAATTGTTTCCAATTTTTGTTATTATAAACAGTGATACTGGCTGGGTTTCAGTTGTAGAGTGCTCTCCTGGCACGCAAGAAACCCTGGGTTTGATATCCCCTGGATCATGTAAACCCAGAATGGTGGTGCATACCTATAATTCTATCTCTCAAGAAGTAGAAGCAGGAGGACCATGAGTTCAAGGTCACCCTTGGCTATACAGTGAGTCTGAGGCCAGCCTGGGCTATAGACGATCCTGTCTCAAGAAACAAACAAACAATAACAACAACAGCAAAACCCGAGGGTGGGGAGAAAGATGTATCATATATATTCAAAACTTCTTTTTTTGTTGTTGTTTTTTATGTGTGTGTGTATGTGCGTGTGTGCATATGTATGAGTGTGTGTGTGTGTGTGTGTGT